>JAHWXV010135811.1:0-13426 GCA_024586415.1 Phrixothrix hirtus | reverse complement strand
AGAGAGAGAGAGAGAGAGTGAGAGTGTATATATATATATATATATATATATATATATAGGTATAAATAAATTATAATTTCCGGGTAGATGCTCTATTCAAAGGAAATACTTGAAGTCTTTCAAAATATTTTTACAATTGTATATTTCTTTTAATTTGATATTATTATTTATGCTCTGATGAAGGGACAAAGCTTTTCCCGATAAGTCAGCAATTAAACAGTTACTTTTATAAATATCTTTTGCCTGCCTATATAATATTTATGTAACCCAAATTCTGGGCTTATTCCAGTAAACATTATAATTATATATATATATATGTACAGGGTGTCACACCGTCATAGCAGGTTAACAGTATCTAGAAAACGAATAGAGAGATTAAAGTCAAATTTTGGTAAATGTGTTACCTGTTATATATATTAAAAGCATTTTCAAGATGGCGGAACTTCCGGCAATACCGGAAATTGCCCCTAACTTCATTATTTTAAATACAATATCTCTATTTTTATTTCATATTATAAATCTGCATCGAATGTAGTGTAACTTTTATTTAAAAAGTCTTTCCATAATTTGTCTAGTTTTTGATAAAAATTATTGCGTTTCTCAAAGACCAAAATAGAGCCAATAATACCGAATTACTCTAAACTGGAAAGAGGTGCAATTATGAAACTTTTAACGAAAAACTAGGTAATAACAAGCTATACTACTGCATAATTAATATTTTAAAAATCTGTTTCAGGGGAAAGATAATGAGGCTCCTTTACAACTACCCGAAAATTGCCAAAAAGTTAATTTTTTTAAAACGGACTTGTATGTCTTTGTTATCGATAGAGAACTAAATTCTCTTTAAATCCATATAAGATATCCCTATACCTAAATGCGATAGTTTTTTAGTTATTTGCTATTTCTATTTTGTCAAGAAATTTCACATACATATTTATTACGGAAGTTAGCTTTGGATTACAATAAACAAAATTAAAGTTAAACCATCGTTGTATCAGTAGATATTGTAAACATTAGTTAGTTATTATTATTATTATTATTAGAAGTGTTTTTGAATAGCACTTAATTGTTTTGGCATTTTATTTTGGTAACTTGTACCTAGGTTTGCCACTGTATTATTTGAAATAAAATTTTTTGAACGTATTAGGGTTTAGTGAATTTTTTGTACTTTTGCTTTGATTTTTGGGTAGTTTGTAAGATGGAATATTCGAATTTGGATATTTTAAATTTATTTTTCATACACGGAAGGTACCAGAAAATAATTTTGCGAATTTGTAGGACATTTAATGAAAGATACCCTCATTTAACCCTAATAATGGAAAAAAATTCAGAAACATTATTATTAATCTTTAAAATTACGGACAAGTCAACAACACAATCGGATTGCTTAAACCAGTCACAAGAGACGAAGTAAGAAAAGTTAGTGTTTTGGGTTATTTTGGGGTGAACCCGCAAGCATCGATTCGATCTGTAGAGCGCGATCTTAGCTGCTGGCGTAATTTTATTCAAAGAATATTGAAAAATCATAAATGGCATGATTTGAAATTGCATTCCGTTCAAGCATTAAATATTCACGATCCTAGTAATCGAGTCGAATACTGTGAAATGATGGTTATCAAAATGCAAGGGGATCCAGAATTCTTAGAAAAAATAATTTTGTCCGATGAATCAAGGTTTTCTCGTGAAGGTAGTTTTTATCAGCATAATTCACACAATTGGGCCAGAGATAATCCTCACGAAATAACGGAGAAAAATTTAGCTTTAATGTATTTGCAATGCTAATGTACGATAGGTGTTTTTATTTCATTTATGACGACAATTTAACTAGTAGGAGATATCTGGATATTTTAAGAAATCAAGTCCAAGAATTTAGATAATATACCATTGGCGCAATTAATTGCATGTTGGTTTCAATTAGATGGTGCCCCAGCACATTGCAATGCTTATGTTAGCCAAGAACTAACTAATATGTTTGATGATAGTTGGATTCGTCGTCTTGATCCTTGGTAATGGCCGGCAAGGTCACCCGAATTAACACCTCTAGATTTTTATTCACGGGGAAAAATTAAAGTGGAGGTATACGATACTCCAGTCCAAACCAGAGAAGATTTCCAAACCCGTGCTGTGAATTCTTTTAATAATTTGGATCTCCAAGAGATAAGGAAAGCGACAATTCAAGGAGTTTGATTAAGAATTTATAAATGTATGGAGGTCTATGGCTCTTATTTTGAAAACTTCTAATTAAGTTAATAAATTTTTAATTCACTTTCATTGCATTTTGTAACAAACCGTAGCCTACTAGGGTAGAAGCCTTAGAAAAAGCACACAACACAAAAAATGCTGAAGTTTCTTATAATAACATCTAGTTCATACTAGAACGAATTAAATTCTCTATAGATAGGCGTGATAAAAACTTAGTTGTTTATATATATATAGAAGTATATTTTTCTTAATATACTAAGAAAATTTGAAAATAAATCAATTATCAGTAATTTATTTAAAATTCATTTGTTACCTGAATGTTAGGTAGCGTTACACAGGAGGCCTAAAATCAATATAAAATGTGTAAATAATTATTATAATTTATTCAGTACATGAAACACTGTATAAAAATAATTAAACATTTATCTGATGATTTTTTTTTGTGTTATATTTAGGTTTCATTATTTAATTTTATTTATTGATCCTTATTTTAATTTCGATACATTTTTATTTTATTCCTTATAAGCAAAATGTGCAAGTAAAGTTTTTATTAATATTCCAGTTAATTACCTATAGATTTTTTGTTTATAAGGCTATGCAGAGTGATATTTATTCTCCAGTAAAGATTAGTATATAATTAAGTTGTATAAATTTGTATTGTTAGTGACCTTTTAAGTTCCATCAAACATGATAATATTATCAATGGGGAGAAAAACAACATTAAAAATTTGTTTTAAAGGACCTGGTGAGTTACCATAACAGAAACAAGTTGTAAATTTGTTAACAATATTGTTGCCAATTAATGTTAAGCAATATTAATCGGAATATTAGTATTATAACTGAGCATTTAAACAGTCCTTGTTATTTTGTGCGTGACAGTTGTCCGACGTTCTCTAAATAAAAGTGCGTATCTCAGATAATCGAAATAAGGATTGCAGGTAATTCACGTAACACAAAAAATTCTCAGATATTAGAAACAAATTATGTTTGATATGTTACAACTAATTTTGGAAACAATATTATATTATCAATTATTTATACTGTGGTTAATATCCAGCTGTTATATCCATTAATATGCATATATTTCGGCAAATTTCCATAAAAGGAACAAACTAAAATTAATTAAAGATAGTTAGATTCCATACAAATATTATAATAAGACCTATATTTGTTAAATATCGATCAAAATATGGAAAATGAATTGAAGTAAATAACTACAGAATTGATATTAAAATTTAAAAATTGTAAACCTGGTAAGCTTAATGGTTAGAAAACAAGTAACAGTACCTACCTGCAATATTGTAAATTGATTGGGAAGAAATAAAAACAAGGAGTAGGTGCATTATAGACTTCATGATAAAATCCAATAAAAACTAATTTATCAACAGTTTGGAACAGATGGTTTTGTAGGTTAGAATTCTACACATATTTGGCGGATCAACTGACGAATCGGAGGTTCTTAAACTTTTAACTTGTGAATAAATGTAAGTGAAACTTTATTTATACAATATATTATACGTATTATCGAGTTATATCGACATTTTCATTTAAACGTTTAGCAACAGTTTTCTACTATTTTTTGTAATTTAATTTTAAGTTATACGTTTCAAAGATTGATATTTATTTTTTATATTAAATTAATAAGCTTGAAATTGATATACAATTGACAACCCCACAAGGTTTAATTCAGATTATGTTATTTTTTCATTTTACTTATTTATTAATAAAAATAAGCTAGATAAATGTACTTGCCAATTGCATAATCAATTAAAACTTTTTTTAACAATACTAACATTAATGAATCATTTATTTTTACCATTCGTCATACTTTGACTATATTTTCTTTGCTTAACATTATAATATTATCTAAAATTGATGATTCTATCTATTGAGGGTAATTGATCACTGCATAACTGTATTTAATAAAAATATAATTATATAAAAGTTGTCAAACACACAAAAGATAAATAAAATTTGTTTCGAGCTAGAATTCGCACCCTGAGGAGAGAATTTATCATGATCAAGGTTATGATTATTTAACAAAACCAAACTAGCGAGTTTCTTTTTTACGATAAATATATTTAGGCAGGATAACCCGGTTGTTTTACGCCAGATCACCCTATTGTAAGTTCACGACTTCTTTCATACTCGGGAGTCGACCTGTAGAAAACTCTGTCACTAAAATTGTTGTACTGATCAAGGTTGTCGTCCTAGCTTAGATATCTACTTTGACACGAGAAGTTGCTAACGACAAGTCTAGGTTTTAGACGAGATACTGGTTGGGAAGCGGTCTTTACAACTATGACTCCAACAGTCGTAATAATTTATGTCTACCTCAATACGTGGACGTATAAGCGTCTACACCGAGATTTACGCATTTTTATCTTCGAGGTATAACATATCACAGCCTACATAGGAAGGTTACGTGATTTAAGAGAGTTTTCGGGCCGCTAACAAGACTTTGCCTTGAGCTGACACTAAAGTCGGCAACAAAAGCGCTATTATAGGTCAATTGTTCGAATGAATGGTTTACCATGTTATATAGAAAATGTGTTTCTTAGTTTCCAAGAATCTGTGTAAAGTTATATTAATACGAGGAAACTTTACCTCAGGTTAGCCATTTGGTAACATACATGGTTGCGGTCGGTTTCATAGTGTAAACCAATTTGGTGACGTTAGCACCATGATAATTGCTAAACCTTTCGCACACTCTGCTGAACCTAAACTTATGCATTAGCAGTTCCATGATGTGCTATATGGGTGTTGGTGTTGTTCTGGCTAATCTACGTTTGGTAGTTGATTTGTAGATTATTTAGAGTGGAATATATATATGGCCATTGCAAATCAGATGTCCGATAAATATGTCGGAAAAATTTTTGGGGTTATTGGCGGCAGAGAGGACGACCTTGGTGGTATTTAGTAGAAGTAGGCTGTTGTAGTTGCAGAAGAATATGGGACGGTTAGAGATGTTACTGCTTACGTATTCATTCTCCTGGAGACCTATGCGCATTTCCTGTAGTTGGCACGGTGAGACCTGCCTCAGTTTGCGTACCTAGTGGGAATGTCGCCCGTATTCATGCACATCGACGTGAAATTATGTTCCATGCATTTGACATAGAGAGGCTTGGCGATGCAACGTTTTTATGCATGACCGCATCGATAGAAGTGGTGATATTCGCTCGTTCCCCGGTTTCCTTACGGTGTCCATCTTGATAGACAGGTGGAGGAAAGTATTGATACGAAATATGCTTGGAAATCGTTCACATTTTTCAACCCCCACGTGTACGACCAGTGTGGGTACCCGATTTGAGCATTTTCTCGTTGTTCTTACGAAGATGATTGGGATGAGTTCTTCAAGGAGGGCGTTTTGGGCCTCTTCCTCGATGATCTTTGTGATAATGCTTTACAGAACGTCTCTGATGCACTTTTCTAACGCAAGCAGGTATGTATGAAATTCCAGATTGCTTTTTGCCCGTTAGGCGACGATGTTATGGTGCGGTGATCATCGATTGACGCAAGTTGAACATGTATTTCAGTGTGAAGGCTTAGTGAAATGGAGATTCCTGCGGTTAAGCTTCTCCGCTATTGTGGTTTAGGCCTATTTGTCCCCCAATATGATTTGTGGAATCTTGGAATGCTTGGTGATCTGCTAAATTAGAAGTTCGTCACTTACACGTAGTATCTCAAATCTATTGGTGGCTGTTGTGGACGGACCGTCCGATGGCTACCGATTTGTCTGGAGTCGGGGGATTCGCTGTCATGCTCGTAAGGTCAGCTCATCGGGGTTGAAAGCATATCTAGTTGGAAAACGACCTTTCTCATATTCAACGTGGGAGCTGTTCTGGTAATAGACACATTTCCGTTTCTCGGGGTTGTACACAATGGTGTAGCCGCTGGATTAATTTTCTCGAAGAGAGCTCGTCCTCCTATTTCTAGTGCGTTTGCCATAAGGAGGAGGACCAGTCAATACTTAAACCGTTATAGTGTTTGTAATACATCAGAATCGGTTCGAGGCTACTTGCTTTACGAAGCAAACTGAGGGTGATTGATGATTACACGATATTTCAGCGTCCGTGGTCGCTACGTTGTGATTTTGCTGTGATCATTGTCGCCTTTTACCCTTAATAAGCAATGTATTTGAATTACCTTAATATAATATGGTGAAATATTCTAATGGGCGAATGCTTGTCGATATTTTATAGTTATTATACAAAATTTTGTTTCGAAATACATGAATTACTCACGCTCTCGTTATTTATTTTATATCTTTTTCAGATTGTTTATTATTTCTTACAATTAGTTATGACACATATATTACTAGCTTTTATTTCTTTTCATGCGCGCATGTTATGCTTTAAGGTAACAATCATACATAGTTTTTACAATAGTCGATAAATCTGCTTAATTACTCTATAATGCAAACATATCATCACGTGTCTTGATAGATGTAGCCTTTAAATCGTTTTCAAATATTAAATAACCAAAACGATTTAACCATAAGTGTCTTGATGGTAATGACAACGTAATTCTTAATTATACAGTGAGATCTACATACCGGTTGTACATTTAAAGACAAGTGAGGGTTACAAATATTTTTAGACTCAATTCTATAGTTTATAGCTTTTAAATATTCTATACGTTATCGCAACGAAATAATTGTGTAAAATAAATTTATTACAATCACCGATTATTTGAACAAGTAATGGTACCGGGTTATTCCAAACGAATGCTCTAGTTTCAGGTATATGATGCAACGTTAATTATGAATTTATAAATGTTTAGCTTAATTATTGCAAAAACATTTCAAATAGTTTTTGATAAGTATTAGTGGACTTCAACATATCCATCATATATAATACGATATACATCGAAACGTTAATCAAGCTCTAAAACGTAGTGGTTACTATTATAGTATTTCTTGCCGTTAATCTTAATTCCTATTATGTCTAAGGTATGAGTTCCGTTAGTGATTCTACCTAGGTCCTGGTAGATAGTTTTGGCCTTTATGGCTAAGATAGATATATCTTTTAAACGATATTGTGCCAACAGGAATATCATCTCATTTTAAAAGTTTATACTTCACATACGTTATCAAGTAGCTGTCGACTGCAATTTTGTATAAATTTTCGTGTTTTCTGCCAAAAAATTTTAGAGATTACGTTAGCTGTTCAAAAAACAGTTAAAATTAACAAGGTTTCTCACTATGCCTTTTTGCAAGTGTTATAAATAAATTATAAACAAATTATTGTTCAATTGTATGAAATTTGAAAAATTCGTAGGCAAGCCTATATAAAGAGGTGTTAAAATATTATAATTATTTTTCATATTTTACGTTTTTATGAAATAAAGGTAAAGTAATTCTCTACTCTGAGTTAGGAAATGAGGCGTTCCTTTTTTCATATAGTACCATTAAATAATTAAACAATATGTTTCATTACTTTTTCAAATTATATGAAGCTATTGTATTGTTAATACATACTATAGAGCGATATTCAAATCGCACTCGAGTTCAGTACTAACAGTGAGCGGTAACGACATGTATACTTATAACGTTCACATTTTAATTGTTCCTAGTCTTCGTAAGTATCTTTAATAATAAAGAATTGTTGTTAATTACAATTTTTAGTGTATTTATATTTAAAATTTCTTTCAATCACCTAATGTTATAACCAATTATTTCACAATAATTGATATTCCCTGGAACAGTGTCCGTTTATCCCGTTGCAAAAATTATAGTATGCATTTTCCTTATAATATTCCATAGGCCGCTTGATATAAATCATGGCCTATTTGAAAAATTTTCAAATTGCATATGCTTATGTAGAAATAAATTGTGGTTCGGATACATTTTGTTTGATAAAAGGCCGTTAACTATATTTTAAAATATGAGATTTTGGGGTAAGTCTACGTGTTTCGTGAATTACTGTAATTATATCATAATTTGTTGTATTTAAATTTCAGAACCGGAAAGTTTAGTTTATTTATTTGTGATTTTTCTGTTTAAATTTATTAATTCTATACCTAGAAATGTTTTGTTGTTAATTCTCCCTATATAAATAGTACTCCTAATTGATTAATCGAATACTTTTATTAAACAGTTTTGTGCAAGTGTAAATTGGAGATATTTCAAGTATTTGAAATGCTACGAGGAAAGTTAAAAAATTAGTTTTGTATTTATGCTTAAGTGTACTAATAAATGCTACTAAGTTTTCTGTCCTTTGTGTTTTCGGAACAAATCTCTTGAACATTTCGGTAACCTAAGACCTAGTTGTAATTGTTTCTAGTTGTATATCTTGTAACTATTTAGTTTATTGAATGTCTAAAAAGAAAATTTCTATAATGAGGAGCCTTCAATATACTTTAAGATTCTATATTATTTTAGGTTGTAGTTAGACGTTTTGAAACAAATTTGGAACAATGAAAACGTATGGTACAACTAGAAAGAGATAATTAGCAAAGATAATAACATGTACGCTTCAATTACGTATGTGAAAATTAGTGCGAATACATTCTGGTGTACGAAGTAAATATATTATGTACATCAAATAGTGACAGTATCGAAATTAAGCTGAATATATTTGTGAATCAGTGAAGTAATTATCTAAAACAAGTCTGCAGATATGTTAATGGAACTGCCAATTGCAGATTTAGTTTAAGTAGAGTTGGTATTATAAATGTTAAACATACTGTTTGTGAATGCAGTCATTTAAGCTTGTAAACTATTCGCCAAAGGTATACAAATTAGAAATAAGTTATCGCATTAGATTACATGGATCTATAGACAGTCCAATAATTTATGATCAAGGTGAAAAATGATTTTATTAAACTCAAATATTTGTACAACAAAATTATTATAGCGTGATTTTCATTCAACAATAAATTGGACTGAAGTTTAATTAAAATCATAAAATAAGATTAAAATTTTAACTAGGGGAATTTATAAGTCCTCAAAATATTTTAAGAGTAAAACGAACAAGCAAGATGGAATTAAAATTAACCGTTTGTTTATTCAGAAACTGATGTAAAAGGTACGATAATTAATTAATAAGTAATCTGCGTCTACTTAAATTTTTAATCAAAATGATTATGAAATGGATTGTTTTAACAATAAGGAAAAGAATAAGTTAAAAGGAAATAAAATGTATTAAATAACATTCATCACTAAAGAAGATATTATAATTAAATAAATTAATATGGATTAATTAATTTAAAGTAAGAAGCACGTAACTAATTTTAAATTTATTATTTTACTTCCAAGGCTACATTTAATTCAAAATCAAAGTACAAGTCAAAAGTGATTTTTCCTTGTACTTTGTTATTAATAAAAACAAACATATAATTCAAATTTCTGTTGAATTAAAGGTAATTGTTTGAAAACATTATGTATACCAGTTGCTTGATTATTCAAAGTAAATTAATGTGTATTAATACACGTTCGTCAAAACGAAAATTCTTAAGCAGCTTTTATTGCTTACAGAGGACGTCGTCGCAAGTATATACGAATCAGAATTTTACGATCAACGAAAAAAGCTTGAATCTATTGAGTAGGTGAGTCACCAAAAAATTTTTGAACGGAAGAAATATTGTTGACGTAGGATTAAAATTTGGTTTGTGGAAAATTATTATGTATGTAAGCTCGGTTTCGGTTTTTATGGATATTATCTAGTATAGATAAAAATGAAATCAAATACTAAATTTTAATTTTACATGTTTAAATTTACCGCCGCCCGTTGTATATAATACGAAGGAGTAAATACAATTATTTGTACTTTTTTAATTTGTAATTATCTTGTGCCCTGCCATTTGACTCCTAATTAGTTTCACGACTAAATATTGAAACCCAAGTAAAGAAGAACGTATATTATCAGTCCATGTGAATGCAGCTCTGCACAACATAGTGGAATATTAGCAAGGGTAGTGCTAAATGAATTATTTTCCCTTGAAAGACATTGAACCAACTGGAGAAATTTACAGGAAGTTGATATAGATGTGTGGTGTGGATGTAGCGCCATTGAAAATTGGGCACAACTGGAGAGATGGCTGGAAAGGTGGGCGCACATCGACCGACAAGGAGTTGGGATGAAAAAAGTGAGCGTGATAACACTAATTAATAGCATTATTGTTGAAAACTTTGTCATGGCGAACCGGTTTATCACTTTTTCTGAAACGGAGGAACCCAATCAGTTTCTCCAGATATGCTCTACAGCACGTCGTTCAGGACCACCTAGAAATTGAAAATCTGCTCAGGTTGGTCCTTGGTCACTCCAGTTGATCCCTGAAACGTCATAAACTAGTCATCACAGACTTGATGATAACGCCGCTTATCGGAGACGAATCGTGGATCTTGTTGCATTGACTACAACGCTAAAGCTTATTCAATAAACTAACAAAAAAAAATTTCTGTTAACGAAATCTTCTCGGATGGTTTACGACACTAAAAGCGCCTCCCTCATTGACCGCATAGATAAGTCCAACTGCTTTTTGTAGGGAATCCATCGTGAATATAATTCCTTTGCACCTAGGTGCTCATGTAAAATTGAACTTATTTCTGTCATGTCGATGCCTAGGGATGACTGAATTTCTCTATAAGTTACATGAATAACTGCATTTATCACTTATCGTTAATGTTTTCGGCTGTTTTTGGTGTCGTTGGTCGACCTTCGCGAACTTCACCACTAAGGTTAATACGGCCGAATTTAAATTCATAATCCACCGAAAGACAGTTGTTCTTGATGGTGCCCCATCAGCTATACACTTTTTACCAATAGACATTAAAACAAAATCATTACTTGAAAATGTTTACAATTTAAATTCATGTTTTTTCCGAGTTTTGTTTACTTTAAAACAATCCTGCAATAGAATCGCTCTATATATACCCTTTATGTGACAGTTGTTTGACAGTTGAGATGTCAAACTTGACGAACTTTGTATGTCAATTGTTCTGCGAACATTGCCACAACCGGAAAGTTAGCCAGCATCTCTCGTAGGTGTTTAAGCGTTCTGATGATGGAATGTTAACTATTCTTAAACTAGTCGACAATTTAATAATAAAAAAAATTTAGTACTGCAGTTTTTTATTTGTTCTGAGCACCATAATATTCACATTTCAATTTAAAGACAATGAATCCTTGGTTCAACGCTCTCAATATAAATCTGTTACAATGAAGCTTAATAAAATGCCACTTTTGTTCAATAATTTTTCAAACTACACCTCAAGGTATATTAATAAAAAGGGAAATAACGTCTAACGAAAAAGCAAGCAATTTAATGGCAATTGAAAATTATTCAACTTTTACAGAAATATTGCTGAGCCTTTAATATTACAATTACTTAGATTACCATACGAAGTTTTCAAAACCTCTGTCAACCATTTCGATACATCACAAGATGGTGTAATAATAGATGTTACAATGGGTCTGAAAATGAATATTATTTACAAAGTTAACTGTATATCTTATGATCCTAGTTATATTGGACAAACATTCACGTGGCTCAATATTTGAATGGATTTACATAGAAGCGATTGCAAGCTTAACAAACAGGATGCGCTCTTGCACCACATTCCTATAAACTTGATCATATAATTGATTTTAATAACGTTAAAATGTTAGATTTTGTAATAATTATAAACAAAGATTATTTTTGGAAACGTTTTGTATTAAGAAATGGGCTAAGTATTGAATTTTAAATCCGGCATAAATTCCCTTAGTAATAGTTAATCCTTTTGTTTAATATCTACAAAAAAATGTTTGATTGATTTGTTATACATTTTAATATTTTTAATTATCTTAGTTGTAATGGTTATATCTTATTTTAATTATTTTAGTTTTGTTTTGTCATTAACGTCAGACAAATTCTATATCTTCAAATTTCCTGACGAACGGGACGTCAACTTTTAGTCACTTGTTTCGATGACTAAAGCAACATTTTTAATCTCAAAGGATTAAAATTTTACTTTAATTTCCAAGAGAATTAAAGTACTTTAAATCTCGCATAAAAAAGTAAATCCAGGGAAATAACAAAAATTAGTCAATTAGAATTACATATTGCTGAAAGCGCTACTATAGTGTTTTGCAAATAAAATTTAAATAGCATTTGCCGTGAAGTATACGTTAAAAAATCAAATGAGCTGTTAATGTCAAAATCATGCAATTTTACTTTTTTTGACCCGTTTGATTTCAAATTATTCGGAGGTGCAAAAAATAACGTTTACATTACCTAGGACTAAAGTGCTTTTAATCCCTCGAGAGATTATTTTTCTCGCTGTCGCCCGAAAAATAAACTTTCTCTATCGGGATTAAAAGGGGTACTTAGTCCCTTGGTATATATATTATTACAAAATAACTTAAAGGAAAGAAATTGTGATTTATGTGTAAGTATAAGTTAATTAAAAACAAGCAAATTAAAAGTATTCAGTGTTGAAGTTAAAAAATTTGGAATTAATTATTATAATGATTATATTGTAAAACAAACTAATAATATAAAAATCAACCTAATGTTAAATTTCTAAATGTAGTTAATCATAAAAGCAAGAAATTATTTCACAATAAATGCAAGAATTTCATCAATCATTTGAAATTTTTTGAAAAGGGTATTAAAGGTAGAAGTAACTTCTGAAAAAATTTGTAGATTCAAATTTAAATCAGGATTGTTTGAGAACAATCTGGTGATTTCTAATATTTTTAGACTATCAAGGTTAGTACGTTTTGATGCAAAATGTAATATCTTAAAGTTTTTTTCTTTACTGAAGTTATGATTAGTTTCTAGAGGATAATTAGCAAAATGAGAAAAACGACGTAGATTTTAGACAATTGAGATGTTCTTTTAGTCTTGTTTTAAAGTTTCTACAAGTATAACTTATATATTCAGATTCACAAGTGTCACATGTTAGTTGATATATCACACTAGTGAAAGGTTTATCCATTTTATCTTTGTTGTTAGTAATATATTTAGTAATTGATGAAGATGGCTTAATAGCAATCTTGACATTGTTTTTGAAGATATTACTGAATTTTAATGATACGAGGGTTGCCTTTTATGTTGTTACAAATGACCACTAGATGTCGCTAGTGTAGTAAGTTATTGACATATTCGTAAAATTTGACATTTTTTATTGTAAAATTTGTGGCGGCTTAGAAATTGACAGAGTAGTTTGTTTACAGTGCGCGTTTAAAGAAAGTAATTTTGTGAAAAAGTGGAAATTACTCGTGAAGGTTTTCGTTGG
>JAHWXV010135798.1:0-11854 GCA_024586415.1 Phrixothrix hirtus | reverse complement strand
TAAAATTTTACTAACTTATTAAACTGCGTAATTAATTCTAATTAAATTACCAATACAACAAATGCACAGTTTCGTACAAACTTTAAATTATCCCGTTACAAAGTGCATTTCTGCATTTCACGGGACTAAAACAAATAGAATTACATAAAATAAGAGAAAATCAGAAGATACACTTAATTTCTATTCAGAGTAACTTACTGGTTGCTTATTTTGTTCTATGGTCTTTATTAGCGCTGTTTTAAAGTGTAATGCCATTTTGTCAATTTAATTATTAATAACAACAACAATTTTGGAAAATTTCAGGAAACAATCAATTTATCTCAAAAATTTCTATCATTTTTATGCTGATATGATACATGCTATTAAAAGTATGTTAAATTCTGCACTATATGCAACTATAATATACAGGGTGTTCCATTTGAAAAATTTGAAAACATAACGATATGCAAAACTTTATCACCCTGTACATCTTTTGCAGATAATTTAGAACTAAACACTATGTAATATAGCAGCGGGATTAGAGAAATTGTGGTGTACATTTTAGCTTATTATCTTACCTTATTAACACACAGCAATATGACAATGTGGCCTGTTTTTTATTACATAAATGTAAATAGCTCCCTTATTTGCAACTGTAGAGGTATAGTGCCTCGTATCTTTTTTGATATGTGCGTTAAGGGCTATCAGAATTTGTAAAAACATATAGGATGTTCCATAAGAAAAAACATAACTTTGATATGCCATTGTAATACGAATCAGCCTGTATATATGAAACTAATTTTAAGAGATGCTCCTATTATATATCTAAAAGTTTTCGTAATAGCTCTATTCTATCTCTAATAATAACTTCATAATCTTTCGTCCACGGAATTTTATTGTTAATGTTTGCAACCGTCTTTGCGAATGTCTTCAGTTAAATTTCCGAGCTGTTTTTCGAACGAACAAAGATTTTCACCAACTAAACCCACTAATTCTACTTTATCAATAACGTTAGGTGTATTTCAGCCGTTACACAATTAATAATAAGATAATTAATAGTACTTGTTAACGACATTTACAGTACGTTCACTAATAGCAAATGCATTACTGCAGAAAGGATAATGAAATTCATGAAGAAATATTTGGAGTATCAGAAACGAGCAGTACCAGAAGAACTGATGTAATAACGATAGAAGTTAGTAGAATTAGTGCTTATATAATAGATCCAACTATTATGTTTGAAAACTATCGTAATCAACAGACGAAGTGCATCAAGCAAATGTGAAATTTATGAACCTACTATAAATTATTACAAAACAAGTTTAAAGTTAGAAATATTTTAGTCTTAGGTTTAATGTTGGGTTCTCATGGTACATAGACAAAAAAATTTATCGAATTTAGAAAATATTTAGTCTATTAAAATCTTTGGATATGGAAATAGTAATACAAATTTTAAGAAGTTCTGTTATTATTTTACGCCACCATCTATTTGGGTGATTTTTCTTCTAATTTTATTATTAAGTCGGTACTATGTACATTTCATATTAAGAATTGCTTTTTAATATCACTGTTAGTTGTTGTTTACTGCTGGAGGTGCTTCTAAATCAAGACAGCAACATCTAAATACTGGTAGAACTAATGAAGCATTCGACAGAACTGTGTTGCAGTGATAATCCAAGGTAAACAGTTAGAAAAATTGCTTCACAACTAGAAGTCCCCCAGAACAAAAGTTTGGCGTTGCAGTAATTTTCTACAATTTCTAGAGTGGACTAAGTCGGCAAAACTGCTTTGATGAGATGAAAAATATGTTTGGTATTTCGTTTTAGTCGTAAATTTTCTAAAGGGTGATCATTGCGAAGATCGCCCAAAAATTGCTATGACTGAGTAAAAGATCAAGATTGTGAAAGATATGCTAGAGGAACACCGCGATGTTACTATTCAGACGATCCAAGGAAGCATGGGCATTCACTCTAGTTTCAATGGAGTCTATATCCAACAAGGGCATAAAAAATGTTCACGTTTTGTTTCTATTTCGCTAATTAGAGATAGTTAATGACCCAGAATATTTAAATATAAAAAAATTATCTCTTAGTTTGTTTATTTTCAAGTAATAAAGTATCAAAGTGACAATATCTTTAATCTGTACGTAATTGATTTAGCGAATTCAAAAGTTCTAGATAAAGACTATTTTCAAATAATATTATTGAATCATCTTTGACTGTTTCTTGATCATATTAATAATTTTGTTATGCTTAGTTTACATATTTTACAATAAGTATTTGAACAGTGTTCGGAGAATTAATAATTTATACCTAAATTAATATTATTTATTAGAGTATAACTAAATTCGGCGCTATTCGGCCCCTGTAAACGAAATGGTTGTAGGTGAATTTGTTGGGCACCGAAAACTGCGTTTATAATGTTGCGCCGATTTGCGCTTCTATTCTTTTTTAGCGCTAAGCAAACAATCGATTGTATGTCTATGCCGGCTGTCGCGGCTTCATTACGGGTTCGGTAAGGAGAGACAATGAAACAAATGACAATGATGTTCATGTTTGTACATGTGTAGTTTTTTATATATGTCCTCTTCCATTACGTGAGTCGTGAGCCGTGTCTGAAATTTGAGCATACTGCTTCCCATTTAATCCTAAATAACGTGTTACTGATTCTAAAATATTTATTATATATCGTTTCAACGTAAGTTTTGCGACACTACTACTTTTACTACATATTGTATAGAGATTAACTTTTTCCATTTTAGAATATGACTTGCATAGATAGATAAAGTAATTTTTGTGAAATAGATGCTCAAGTCATATTTTAAAATGGAAAAAGTTAAGCTCAGTACAATAAGATTATAATATAGATAAATAATATTAAGAATTCTTTACAAACGTTTTAATGCGTCTATTTCTGTTAATATAATATTATATTTTGTTAATTTATGTATTAAAATTGTTTAATAATCTATTTTTACTTGATTAGTATTAGAATAATCTTAGTTTATTATATAATCAATGCAATAAAGTAGCTATGTTCAACTACGGCTTCAATCGGAACCACATTGGTGTGAAAGGGATCAATACTATCTTGCACAATCACCTACATGTACGTAAGCTTTGTGCTCATTGGATACCGTATAATTTATCAAAAGGCAGATCGTTGGAACAAAGCCAACCCAAACGCTTTTCCCGAGGGTCGTCTAATCTGGTATACAATATTGTGACAGGCGATGAAAGTTGGGTGCCGAAGAAAAGCAACAGTCAGCTGTTTGAGTGTTCCAAAATGAGTTGCCTCCAACAAAGGTTGTACGTGAAAGAAGTCGGAATAAGGAAATGATTGCCACATTTTTTGGAATTATTGTACACATTGCAACCGTAGCCTCGACGATTGACGTACTATTAATTCCGAATGTTATACTGCTGTTTATTTGATCGAACTTCTTCAAAAAGTCCGTGAAGGGCGCTCGAGAGAAAGGCTTATCTTGCACCATAAGCGAGTAAAATTTCGAATTGATGCGTCATCCGGTATGCAGTCACGACCTAGTACCCAATAATTTCTTTTTATTCCCATAAGTTAAAGATACGATGAGAGGAATGCGTTTTACTTCGGCCGATGGAGCTGTCGTTTTTAAAAATGAAGGAAATAACATAACTTCAGAGATGTGAAAGCAATTTTTCCAAAACTGGCTCTTGCGTATGCAAAATTGTATTGACTGTAATGGAGAAAATTTTGATTTTTAGAAACCAAAAATGTGTTTTACCCTATCAAGTTCAACATTAATGGAGCAACCCTCGTGTCATAATATAAATTTCAAAAGTGATCACATTAATTGGCGTCTACCCTGGCTATGTTGATAGCAATAACCGAATAATTGATTAAATAAATGGTTTATTTTAAATAGGGAGGTTTGAGGTCAACCGATTTTGATATTAATAGCCAAGTGATGGCATTATCTGTGATTGTAGTAAGCGGCTTGCACAGTATAAATATAAGCAAAAGCTATTTATTAATAAATCAGTATAAATTAATTAAAATTGTATAAGGTTTTAAAATAATTCTTGGACAAGGTGCGTACTGGGGTAATACGGCAGTGACGTCGGTTTGGAATCATAGGTATCATAGGCGAGACGAAAATGTGATGTCACAATAAAATAGCTGTGCGGTGGTATCAGTGGTCCAGCGCGATCTGAATTGACAAGCAACATTTGTTTTATTTTCAACAATTATGAACCCAAATTTAACAACATATAATTTATTATTACTTGAACAATGTTTGATTTACCGTGTAATTCAGTCGAAATGTCATTGTCTGAGGATGAGCATGTTCTTGAATTTCTTTAAATTAGATAATGTGCAAAATTCATACAAGAACAAAGTATGTTGGGTTATTCCCCATGGCAGAAGCATGGAAAGCATGGAATTAATAATGTTTACAAAAATAATTTAGCTTTTGACGACAAAAAGTTTAAATACTTTTATCAGATAGAGGATGGGATTCTACAAAGCCTGCAAAAAGAAGTGTTAGACAACTGTTAGACAAATTGATGAAACAAAATTTAATAAATACCAACAGCGATCCACCTTTTCTAGCTAACAAATAATAATTATTGAGAGTAACGATGAAGTGACACTTGCCGCTCCTGAACTAAATTTATCTAGGGTTAGAGGCGGCAGACTGGAGTGACTCTATTACACCAGTACCACTCTAGCTATACCACATTTGTTTTCATGCCATATGATCACAATGCTACTACACCTCATCTAGTTACCACTTCAGTGCATAACATACCGTACGTTTCTTTAATTTATTATTTAAAGTAGTGGTTTGATTTACATTTTAATACATTAAACAGTTGTTTAAAATTATATTAAGCAAATTTTTGTATGTTTACAAAATTGAAGATCCTGTATGTAATGCAACAAACAGAAAGGCAAATTAAGTAATCGTATAGTGTAATTAAACTTAAAATATTAAGTAGGAGTATGAACTTAGACAATTAGAACAATAACGAAATATCAGTATTTCAAATAAATTAAAAGTTATAACTACTAACAGAATACATTGTTACATTGGTGATGTGCAATCTCTATATTAATCTTATTAAGTAGATCCGTAGAAACCAACACAATCGCTTTATGCGATAAACACAAATTCATTTACAAATTTAACCTACAAATAAGCAATTTTCACGTATCTTAACGAACTGTTATTTTAAATAAAATAGTTATCAATCTCTATTGGTTAATACCCACACTAGTTTTTAATTTGATTCAGACTGATTCGCTTTATAGTGCTCTTGGCTTATATCGTATATCCTAGGGAAGACAAATTTTTAACCTCTAATGCGATTATACTGTCGCTAAGTCTCCATGGATTTAACAGTGGAAAGCTAACTGAAAAGTTCACTAAACGTAAACTAGTATATCATCCTTATATAAGCAAGATATAATTTTAATTCTTGCAAAATAGGCAATGAATTGCTGTCATTACTGTAGATGTCATTGTTATCGGAGATATTTAAAATAAATGCTTTAGCGAGTTCGACCTGCTGCATTACACAAGTGCAGTGCACAATAGCAGTTTCCCTTTTACAAAAAAAGTACAATATTTTGTAGTTTTCCTAGTTTTTATAATACTTTTTTTTTTAATAGAAAGCAGCTAATATGCACCACACCCGTGCAATGCATCAAGTCGACTCGCTATTAGTATACATCCAGCTTTTCCAAATAATATTCACAATTTTAAGGGATGTATTTCCTTTGAATACTAATACGGATACAGTTGTACAGTAGAAACGTACATAACTGATTTTAAACTCCATACATTATTGATTTGCTAATTGCCAATTAAGGCCAACGCCTCAAAATGGATAATAATATCACTTCAATAATAAGCACTTTTAACAAAGAGATAGTTTTATAAAGAATTAATTAAATTGTAACAAGAAAGTTTTGGTATATAATATTAAAAATATTATTTCTCTATACTAATATATCTACTTTATGCAATGACTTTGAACAAATGCTCGATTCTATAGCTAGTTTACCTTTTTTATACGGAAATGATTGTATTATACTTTGAGACTTTAATTGTTGGGATTATTATAAATATATATTGCAATACAATACTAATTTACATGACTTATCGACGTCAACCAGAAAATTAATCAATTTTATTAGCTTATTAAATTTAAAACAGTTTAATAATGTGATTAATATGAACGGCAGATTTTTAGATTTAATATTATCAAATTTATCAATAGATGTAAAACACGAAGTATTACCGTTAGATAAAGAAGATACTCATCATCCTGTATTAATTTGCAGTATGACTAAATTGGTTCTATTAATAAAATAAATGTTACAGCTGCCAACGTATTATTATATAATTTTAAACACGGTAATTACCTAGCGCTTTATCAATATTTGCAAAATTATATGTGGGATGAGGTAATAGATTCGTCTGATGTTAACGACGCCGTTGACAAGTTTTATGAAATCCTCTATGCCCATCTTGATTTATGCGTTCCTAAAAAATGTAGACGAACTGCTAAATACCCCATATGGTTTAACAAAAGTATTATTAAATAGAATAGGAGAAAAATAAAGTTCGGTTACTTTATAAAAAAAATTGTTTATATCGTCATTATGATATCTTCAAGAAATTACGGTCTGAACTGAAAATTTTAATAAAGGATGCTCGTACAAATTACATTACAGAAGCTGAAAACAGCATCATATCTAATCCTAAAGAATTTTGGTCATATGTAAAAAATCTTAAAAATTCGACCAGTTATCCAGTTCCCATGCTCAACAATCAAAACGAATTACTTTCGAATGGCTTAGATATTGCAGAGGTTTTCTCTGATGTTTCCAAAGTAACTTTGTGCAGCAACCTAACAGTAGTAATTTTAACAATTTATCAAATATATTTAATACTAATATTATTACGATCACCGCAGAAGCTATAAATCGTACTATTTCTGAACTCAAAAACTTCAGATAAGTAGGACCAGATCACATTACTGTATATATTATTTAAGGCTGTCGCGAATCTTTTATACGTCCATTAGAAAAAATGTTCAATTTATTGTTGCTGCCTTTTACATTTCCTAGCTTATGGAAAAACGCTAAAATCTCCCCCATATATAAAAAAGGGGATAAATCTAATATCACGAATTACCGTCCTATTGCTAAACTACAGATTTTTACTAAAATCTTTGAAAAAATATTAAATATTGGAATTCGCTCTCAAGTATCTAATATAATATCACCAGCTCAGCATGGATTTGTAGAAAAAAGTCTACAGTTACCAACTTGAGTATATTTTCCTAGCAGATCTTTAAAGCACTAGAGAGCAAGTGTCACATGGACGTTGTTTTTACGGACTTTTTAAAAGCTTTCGACACGGTACATCATTCTCTACTTATCCATAAATTGAATCAACTAGGTTTTTCAGATGCTCTTCTTAATTTAATTTTCTCTTATCTAACAAATAAAAATTATACGGTACACTGTAACGGTTATCATTCTAAACCTTTTACCGTCAAGTCAGGAGCTCCTCAAGGTAGCATACTGGGTCCACTATTATTCATTCTGATCATAAACGATATCAACGATATCATTAAAAATTCTCAATGCCTTTTATACACTGACGATCTAAAAGTATATTGTCCAATTAAAGAAATTCATGAGTGCGAAATTTTACAATCTGGACTTGATTTATTGTATAAATGGGTTACGTATAACTATCTTCCATTTAACATAAGTAAATGCAATTCTATAAGTATTTCGCGTAAAGAGACTATCATCACCTACAATTATTCTATGAACAGTAAATCATTGGAAAGGGTAAATGCCTATAAGCATCTGGGAATATCGTTCGGTTCTTCTTTCAAGCTAATGCCCATTACGTTCTTATGACTAATGCAGCTTGCAAACGAATAGGATTTATTTTACGTAATACTGCCCACTTTAATAATTTTGAAACAATCAAAACAATATATGGATCTATCGTGCGTTCTAAACTAGAGTATGGAGTTATTATTTGAAACCCTTACTATACATTCACAACTTACAACTTGAAAAAATTCAAAATTATATTTCTAACTACCCAACTCTCCTGCAAATTTTCAATTTAGATTCACTTTCAAGCAGACGTCAATGTCATATTTTAATATTCTTATATAAAATGGTTAATTTTCTGATTGAAGTACCTGAATTGTTAAGAAAATTAAATTTCAAAACTCCTGACAAAGGTGTACCCAATTTTATTGTGTTTACATATCCGTGTCCGCGCACAAATGCCTTTTTATTATCTCCAGTTACTTCTACGTGTCGTACTTTTAATAATCTTGACACTGACATAGATTTATTTAATACTACGCTTGATTTTAAGAAAATAGATTGTGATACATTGCTAAAGATTTCACACGAGTAGGTTTTATAAGTAGATTTATACAGCTGTATGTACTATGTTTATATGCATCGAAAAAAGTGTATATTTGTATTTTTTGTCTATCTCTTGTTATGTATTTATTTATTTTTGTACTATAATTGGAAATTTTTTCTGTTGAGAATAAACCAGTATTATTATTATTATTAGTACAAAAACAATGGATATTATATATCATAAATTGTTACAATTTAATTAATTCTTTATAAAACCATTCTTCCGATGACTTGTGAGTCGAAACGCTAAGGAAAATATCTAAATTAATTAAGCAACGCTTTTCTGAAGAAACAATAAAGGCATAAAATATCTTTTATTATGTGAGTTACGTATACATCTAATTTACCGTTAATCCTAAAGCAAGGAACGTTTGCAAATATATGAACATTGGCAGACGTAACCTAGGTCTATTAATTATAATCCGAATTAGAGAAACTTCAACCGATAGTGTTTGTTATGCTTTTTGAGATTTCAATGCAAAACTTTTACACTATTTTTAAGAATAGAAATATTTTTAAATAAGTCGTACGCAATAAGTGTGCCACCTGGTGTTGATAAAGTCAAACATTTAGGTAAATAATAAATTTTTCAAATCACCTTTATGATGATGAGGCAAACATCCAAAAATCAAGGTGTTTTCAACATTTTTAAACACAATCTCTCCTTTTATAAATTACAATTTATAATTTTTAAGTATTTATTGTAACTACACTGACGAGCAAAGAAATTGAACCATATACGTACTTCATTTTAGAACAACCCAAAAAGAAATATATACTAACGATTGAGATTGACGTAAAATGATAGACAAAACCAAAACGTTCAATATAAAATTGTTGAAAAAAAGGCGTGAAAAGAGCAACACAAAAAATGCAAACTTTTATCTAGGAACACTTTTACAGTTTCAAGACGCCGTTTCAGTAAAAATTAGCGTGTTTTTGAGCATAGTTGGAGCGAGTACTCTACATCTTATTTGTTTTCGTAACAAACCCAAAACATGGTTTGTAGTATTCATGTTTGAACTACGTGCTATCTAATTGAATTGCTGTACATGAAATTCATTATGTAAAGGTTTTTAAGGTATATCTGCAGCAGCTTGTTGAATTCGATTTATTAGATGGTTCTAACTTGCGATTGGAGTAAAATACATTTCTTTAAAAAAAAACACTTAGGATCGGTGAAGAAGCCGGCGATGGAACTGAGCCCCTGCGCTCAAGCCACCGTTGAACATATTAGTTATTCAATTAAGTTGTTACCGGACATGTAGTATGAGCACTCTTGCTAGTATCGTATATTTCTTCCCAGCGCTAGTGTTACATCTTCCAACAGAATAGGCAGAATTTCTTGAAGGAACTCCGAACTAGATTTGAGCATTAAAACGGTTTTGTATGATGTAAAGTATAGTTAAGTGAACATGATTTATGCTAACCCTTACATTTGCGCTAAAACGACGATTAAGCTCGTCTTCCCCAATTTCATGTGACATTTCTAATGCCTCTATATGCAAGGTATAATAATTATTCACTCCAGTTCTACTAAGATAGGTCTCTTCAATCCACAAATGTGCATTAAGGAATCAGGTGTGTCGTCAATGACATGAAAAGAAAGCGACAACGATTTTGTACACGTTTCAAATTAAAAGGATAATACTTTTCGTCAGCTATCCTACGCCACACTGATGTTTAAGCAGACTGGTTAAAATTTCTGCGAGTACTAGGGTCATCGTTTATGATGCTATTCTCAATATCAGCATCTGTTTCAACCAACACGATTACCAAGTATTTTCCGAATTCACAGATTAATGTGAATTCTGATAAAAACTAGATCATCTGGATATCTCTTTGGCTGGGGAAACTGCATTTTCATGGCAAATTCCATTAAAAAAATGCAAATTAGCATACTTGCGGTTGATATATTTCATTATTGACTATTGTTAATAGACCACAAATCATAGAAAATAATTATATTCCTTATATTTCCGTAATTCTTGAGAATCGGATTGTATATTATTATATTTTACTCTAAATTACATTACTAGTCAACCGTTGAAGTTGTTCACATCTTTTAAATTACCCAATATTTGCTAAAGCATTTTAAATTGAAATTCTTAAACAATTTACCCGTGATTTTTTGCAAAGGTGTTTACGTAGTACAATATAAGTATTTACGATGTCCATTTAATGTGAACTAATATCATCGATTGTAACAAACTGAAACGTTTTCGGTAATAAAAAGTTGTTTTGTTTACCTTAGAATTTATTAGTTTCAAATTAAATAATTGAAGCAAACCAGAGAACGTGATAATCTATATAGGCCTTTTACTTGGTTGAAGCCACCAGGCATACGGTTATGTAAAAATTAAGAATCCTGCTTGTGTGGCTCTAAAAGTATAAGTTTGTGTGTAATAAATAAAGAAGTGTTGAATGAAAACCCGTAATATTTGAATTACACGAGTTAACTTACAGGAAAGTTGTCTGCATCTGAAAATAAGAAATGTTAACGAAGATTTAATGCAAGACGCAGTAAATTTATATATTATATTCTGACATTTAAAGCTTAAGTTAAGGTGTTTAATTTGGTCCGTCGCTTCGGTATATTTTATTACATTTGCGTTTGTACTGTGACTTCTGTTACTATAACTTTTCAGTAGGTAATACGTTTTAAATATTTTTATTTGGTGTAAAATGCTATCCTGCCCTTTATTTCCAGAGAATATGACTGCAGGGAAGTTTTAAGTGCTTAATATTAGCATATTTTACTGACTACATGTTGTATATGTGTAATTTTTGGTATGTAAGTACTGTATATAAAAATGTAATTGCTGTAGATAATAAACAAACAGGGTATCTGACGGTCAGTTTCACCTAGTAATAACTGTATTAGCAAATACGAGACTTTGCTTTAGAGCTTTCATCGAGTTTTATAACCCATACGGTGGTTAGTAGTTGCAAAGCTGCACATGTTATGATTACAATTAATGATTATTTGCTTGAATTGCGCTGAATGTGATGTAGAATGTCTTCTTTATATTCTGCAGTGTGTAATATTATATCTTATGTTACAATAACCATCATTTTATACAACCTCTTAGGAGTAAAGGTTAGAATCAGAAACAACTATGATTTAAGGTGTTTAAAGAATCGAGTAAATTAACAAGTACCTTTGTTACAATTCGTATTCAATGATATTTCCTCTAATACAGTTAGGCATTCTAAATTTTAATAGCGATGTTTTTTCCATTTGTGTTTTAATTTACTAGATTTTAGAAATTAATGACTTGTGTCAGAAGTTTTAATTCTGTTTTAGTAGAATTTACTTGATTATAACTAGGGGGCGGAATATATGCAAAGTGCATATATATATATGCATTTTTTGCATATTTTGTAAATTTTATAATGAAATGCATATTTTTCACAAATT
>JAHWXV010135782.1:0-13687 GCA_024586415.1 Phrixothrix hirtus | reverse complement strand
GTGAACGAGAGTCTGGCTCCTTTTTAATGCAGATACTTTTAAATTTATCAATATACTAAAGTATATTTTTCATATTGTACTGAAAATCTTTTGTTGGAATGCGGGCTCTGATACAATTTACAACCACAAAAACCAGACAACTCAGAGTTGCTTTTTTCTGAGGCAAACAGAAAATGGAAGAGCCATGATTAACGGCAAGACGACGATGACGGGACTTAACTAACGACGCCAAATCTACGCAAGAATAATAAGATTCGTCCACAATAACAACTGCATTGCGAATAATTATCAACTAACATCTACTATAATTCAGAAACACTCATGTAGCTATTATTTAGCAATCGGAAAATCAATGTATATACTATAAATTCAAATAAATACGATTTTCGTAGAAAATATATAATTCTCAACCTTATCCGTGTTGTAAACGGCGGCTATGTATTGATTTAAGCTTATTTTTGTAATGAACTACATTTTTTTAGCGGAAATAAAAACTCGCCATTTGCAATACACGCTAATTATAAATTTATCACGGCAGACGTATTTCATTGTTGTTGGTTAGCGCTCTTATATGATTTAAATTGCAATTTTAAATTAACACATGCAACTAATATTATGCACTGCGTTCAAAATAATGTTAATAAGTTAAAAAGGCATCGATTCGAATACCGCTATTTACGCATTGGATTTGCCCTTTTATATACAGTATATATCCGAAAATTTCCTTTTCGAATATTCTGATTTGATTCTAAGATTTTCTATATAAAATTCAAGGTACTGACGTTTTTTCACGTATCATGTATGTATAATATGGACTTTTAAAGTTTAATATGAAAATTCAAACTGTGTCATCGTGAATACGTTTAGATATCGATTTACAAATTTACGGTATTAAATAGAGTATCTATCTGATACAAGTAATACAATTTGTTTTTTCATTATGCCAGAAAATTTAAAAAGCAGTAAAAAACAGTAAAGTGCTTTCATTTGAAACAATAGGTTTTGAAACTGACATTCATGCGAACGAAGCACAGAGTTCAATTTTTAATATATTCCTTTGTATGTTGTTACTTTTTATGTTACAGGGAAAGTAACTTTTGCAATATCACATGCGCTGTCCACCAACATGTTGTAATAATGTAAGAGCTTACACATAAAATCATTTATACAATCATGTCGCAGGCAATCAAATTATAAAACACCTACAGTTTGCGTAAAGCATCATTAAGTACTCAAAAATTATTTAAAATACAAATACACGCTTATTATTAAAAGATGGGTTCTATACTGTTTCTATAAAATGATATAAATAGGAGGGTAGTTCAATTAGTCAGGTAAAAACGAAGTACTTTATTTTTCAACGTAGTCCCACTTCAAATCATTGCAATTATTCCAACGATATTCAAGACGTTTAATGCCTTCAGTAAAATAAGATTTATCAAAGTTTGTAAAATGCACCCCTACTTCGGCGATCATTACTTCACTGGATAAAAATTTCTTATCGACAAGCCAATGGTCAAAATAACCCAAGTCCGATGAATATGGAGCATATTTTAGCATTTCGAATGTAATTGGTGTATTTTTGCAGTTGCAATAACTGAAGAACCTGAAACTATTATTAACCGTAAGAATGAAGACCAAAGGACAGGGGCTGGCCTTATTTAATAAAATTTTTAAGGCATATTGGTCCCAATGGGACTCCTTGCAAGTTCAAGATGGCATTTTGAAAAGAGTCCTGGAAAATGATGATGAAAGTAAAAGACAAGCGCAGTTGGTGGTTCCAAAAATCAGAGTAGTGGAAATTTTGCGACAATTGCATGAAAGTCCATCAGGAGGGCATATGGGAGTAAAGATAAGGTGATGTTAAGGAGTGGTGCCGAAAATGTGTAATATGTGCATCTGGGAATGGTCCACTATGGAGGCGGAAAGCACCAACGCGGCAATATAATGTGGGTAGCCCATTTGAAAGAGTAGCCATCGCCATATCTGGTCCATTTCCAGAAACTGAAGCAAGCAACGAATACATCTTGGTTGCAATTGACCATTTTAGTAAATAGCTCGAAGTATTCGCTCTACCTAATGAAGACGCAATTACAGTCGCCGAGATTTTGGTAGAAGAACTATTCAGCCGTTTCGGAATTCTATTGGATTACATTCAGATAAATGATGTAATCACAAATGACTCATTACGGGAACCCATATTTATCAATTAAATTCAAGATCAGCAATGACTCATGGAATTGTAATTTATTGCATTACTATTATGACTAATGTTATTCTAGAATTCTTTCTTACTGTTTTTGAATTTATCCTTTCTATATAAATAGCAGATCAAATTCCTTTAATTTTAATTTTAATTAGAATCTTGTCCTAGTAAATAAATAGAAATATAGACGTTTGTTGTTAGTGTGTTATGAAATAATAGTAATTTATTTAACGAGGTAGAAAAGTAACACATTGACTGCCGCGTTTGATTTTATAGCCGAGACGAACACAGCGACGCCGAGGCTATGAAAATCAACCAAGACAGTCAATATGCTTTTTTTCTGAGTTGAATACATAATTTTTCGCCGATAAATTAGAATTTTTAATCCACATAATACAGTTTCTTATTTTCAACATTTTTTAATTTACTTACATAAATATTGTAATCATAGTCGCCAGGTTGCTAATTTTGTTTTACGACTACTACGTTAAATTAAATCTAAAGTTTATCATAAACATATGGCTGTTGTATGTGGTAATTGTTGTAAATTATTAAACAATGGATAGTGACGAAAATTCCGTAACCCTTTCTTAAATGCTCAAATTTTACTGTTAATATTTTTAAGAATAAATAAACAATTAAGTATAATATATACAGGGTGCGGCAGCATAACTTCCTGTTTTCAAAACTTAATAAAACCCATTGTATGAATCAGAAAATTTTTTATTTGTTTTTTATAATGTAGGCGCATACCTAAAGTATTGTTTTACATAGTTTTGAAGATCAAATCAGGTAGGTTGCGTCCCCCATTCTCCATACACTGAGTGAACCGATTTCTGGCGTTTGTCATGACTCTTACCAGCATAGCAGGCATTATGTTGACAATTTCTTCCTGGATATTGGTTTTCTTGTTTGTTGACGGATCCACACAAATGCAAATGGGCTTTATCACTAAAAAAACAATAGCGTCCTCAGAAACAACTTCGAGAAGAACCTCACACGCGTTCCTCCGAGACTGGAAGTCACGTTCAGAAAGTTCCTGCACAATCGCCATATTTTAAGGATGGAAATGAAGATCATCATGAAGAATTCTCCTCACAAAACGATCGGAAAGTCCAAGGGCAGACGCATGTTTGCGCGCAAAACGCCGTGGTGATCGCAACATTGAAGCTCTCGCTGCCTCAATGTTCTCAGGTGATCTAATGGACCGAGGGACTCCAGTTCTTCGTCTTGTCATATTTGCAGTTTGTCTGAACGTAGTGACCCACGTAACAATTGATTTCCGGTCGGGGATAGGGGCCATCGGGGCTAAATTAAAGCGATTCCGAAAGGCGCGCTGGGTTGCGATCACAGAAGATCCGCTGGAAAAGTAGGCCTCAACACCAAAATCACGCTCCTCACTGTTCCAACGTATGATGGCGACTGAACTGTGTCGGGACACAACTTTATAGTCCCTCCTCTCGAACGAAACCACTGGCGCTCCGCTACGACAACAACCGACTTAATGGCGCGCATTTTAAAAAAGCCAGTTATGCTGCCACACCCTGTATGTAGTACAACGTTTTTTGTACAATTATGTATGTAGCATTTATTAGATTACATTAAAGCATTAGTGTCAAATTTGTTATTATCTCATGGCAAGTGTGTTTAATGCTTATGTATGCAGTTTTGTCTTATTTTACCTGCCTAGGCAGTTATCTGTATTTTACTTACCTAGGCTGACAAAATACCGCTTGACTGTCAAATAAGTATCAGTAAAATTAACTCCTTAGTGCCGATCGGCGAAAAATATTTGAATAAATAAGTGTAAATAGAAAGTCCTGATATTAGTGAATTTAAATAAAGGTTTTGTTAAACAATTAACTAGTTTCGTTACAATATCGAAAATTGAAGTGAGTTTGATGTAGTAATAGATGAATATTAATATTTCAAATATAATGTGCAGTAAAATTAATTATATGTGGTTGAATTTGGGTTCATAATTTTGAAAATAAAATAAACTAATAGTCTTCCCAACTTTATTTATGTTATAATTTTCGGTTTTGCTTTCCTTTTAGAAAAATAATATAAATTTTGACAAAAGGGTAAATCTGCTTTAATGCTGTGCGTAATATTTATAAAAGACCGTTCTTATAATGGTTGTACACTTATTTTAAGTAAAATGTTAAATTTAGTAATTGGATTTACAGAATGTTTGTATAAATTTGGATACGTATTATTTTATACTTTATGAATTATTGTTTAAAATAATTCGTATCCAAATTTATAACGAGCGTCATTATTAATAATTATGTACAAACTTTATGTAAATACAATTACTAAATTTAATATACAACCATTATAAGAACGGTCTTTTATAAATATTACAGACAGCAATAATCCTAAAGGAAATTTATCCTTTTGTGAAAATTAATGTTAGTGTTTCTAAAATAAATACAAAATCCAAAATATTTGGGTTATTAAACAAATTATTAAATAAACAAAGTTGAGAAAACTATTAGTTTATTTTATTTTCAAAATAATACGTAATAGTATTGAGAAACATTTTAGAAACTTAAAACTACTGATTTAATTATTTTTATCTCAATTATTCGTCAAAATAGGTATTCCTTATTAGGTATAAGTATTCAGACATCTTATACATCTTTCCACAATAGTGTAATCGCCGCTATAGTCACCATTACAGTTATATTATTACATAATAGACGAACAACAGTAGAGATACCAATCATAAGATTAGCTTTAATACACTTCACCATTAGGATGGAAAATCTCATTTTCTCTATACTTGATTACGAAAAATAAAATGTTATATCAAACTAGTAACCCAATTATGACCTTCAATTATGTATCTTAAAGCAAACAAAATAATTGGCATAATAAAACAATAATTTGTTCACCACATGGAAATTCCTTTGGACGCGGAAATATGTAGTTAGCGTCTGCAACGTGTTTCGCTTAAAGCATACATTAGAATTAGAGTTTTCCCGGCTATGTAGCCGCTTAAGCAACCAGTCCTGTTCTTTAAAACAAAAATATGGTCAACATATCTTAAATGAAATGCTCTAAATTTTATCCTAGAATTTGATTACTCCTGAAATTATAAAAGCAATGGTACTAACTTTATCCGTTACAACTGTAGCTATTTTGGAGTAATTTACCTTTTAGCTGATTTTTGTTCAATCGTTAACAACTGCTTAAAATAGTTTAGTCAAAAACCAAATATGATAGAAAAATAAATCTTTAATGGGAGACAATAAGTCATAGTAAATGTATAAAATAAACGCCTACTAATTGACAGGGTTTTTAAATTAATTTTTATATTCAGTTATTTCACATAGAGAAACGCCAATTTTTTCAACTGAAACACTTTGTACATCATTATCAGCTGCCGAAAATGTACTGCTTTGAGCTGTAAACCATCCCTAAGACGGCTTTTCAATTGATAAAAATTTTAAATTACATGTCACAAATCCCCATCATTTAGGTCCAATTTGAACAAGCAGGCCATTAACATTTCAATTTTTGTATTAAAGTTGCAGAAAACAAAACTAACTTAAACGAAAGAGTTTAATTTTAACAAATTAATAATAGAACATTAAAAACATAAAACATTGGCAAATTTTGCACGAAAAACAGAAGTAAATATGTTTTTAAATAATTTCAGTGTTCTTACTTTAACCTCCTTACGGTTCGAATATTAATAATTGCGGCACTTTGAATGATCCAGTGCTCTTCTTAATTTGGTCTACAGTTTTTTTCTATAATTATCAGAGTCATATACCATTGGGTTCATGCCATCGTATAACGATTCCCGCGTAATAACATCGCGAAACCCGATCTAATTGAATTCCGAGAATTTACGTGTATCATCCGCAATATTAGTGATTCCGGAAGTGTAGTAATTAAAACTTGATTAAAGGCAAAACAAACTTTAAGAGGGTGTCAAATAAATACAGTGCGGGAGTGTATAGCTTTAATTTATTTCAGACAAAAAAAACGCTTAAATAATAATTGTCCATCGACAGCTCCTCCAGACCGAGTAGGTAAACCAATAAAATCTTGTATAAAGTAAGCTATAAGTTAATTAGCCAAAATTGCGATTTGTAACGCAAGAAATAAATCACCGTTTACCGTCCGAAATTAATCGAGATTGTAATGATAACCAAAATAATTAACATAGCAACAATCACAGAAAATTTAAATATTAATTAATTAAAAAAAGTAATTAAATAGAATTACGCAACATTGCATCATATCGTGCAATAATCCGTTTAAAATAAATATATTATTATCCGAATTGATCAGACAAGGAAAACTGTTTAAAATCATATTCGCCGAATAGAGAACGAGAATATGGATTTAACTATAAATAAAATGCTATTGCCAAGCAAAAGACAGTCTTAGTGTACTACCCGATGCGGGATATTGCTCCGCGCATAACCACGCTAGATCGTAAAAGATTTTCTATAAGGTCAGACAACTTTGTAATTAAATTTTTCAGCGATTTTTACGTGACGTCTTATTGACTCGCCGAAGTTGTAAAAATTTTGAGTACCATTCAAATTAAAATCCGTTAAAAGGCACCGTAAACCAGAGATCTAATTACATATATCCAGATTCTAGACCTTCGTTCCATTCTGAGTTGCTCTCCGACGGAGACAGTCCGAAGTATAGAATAACATAATACCAGGAGGCATCGTGACCGAGCGTCCCTGGTGTTAGCCTCGCCAAACATTTAACTTAGCCGATCTTGAGTCAACCATAAACAAGTTGCTCGGTAACAGTTTCCGCCCGACGCCAAGCGTCACCGACAACGTCTTGTCGTCTGCAGGCGAGTTTCTCTGTAACAGTCTGCAAGCGACGCCTGACGCCGCGACGTTTCGCTATATTGTGGGCAAGAAAGGTGGCAAGTACACGCTAGCGCCGTCATACCGAAGGTTCGTTCCCGATTACTGTCTGTATAATTTACGTACACCGCGGCCGCCCAGGCGACATAATCGTTCCTAGATTTCGAGGGCTACTACTAGCTTTCGCGATCAAATATAACAGGAAAGCAGAACTCGGCGAAGACCGAACGCGTCGCATCCATACCTAGCAACGCTGTCACGGAGATACTAAAATAACCGCCGTATAGAACGTACACAAAGGTTGACTTTTCGTGCAATCGTAATTGACTATAAATAATCCTTCTTGTTGGTTACTCTACCAGAATACTGTTTTAAGTTTCATTTATTTTATGTAAATAAACTGTTTTGATTTTCATTTGTTGTATGTAAATAAATTGTTTTATAATGCGTACAATTCTTTTTGATACCGCTGGAAATCAAAACGATTATTAAACAAATATCACCGAAGTTCGTTTCGTAACCGAAGTCGAAGTAACGTCATTTTGACAATTGGCTGTTCCCCAGGTATTCCGAATGCAAAATCAGGTAAACGAAGCTGCTTAAGTCGCTCAGGACATACTGAGAACCGTTCAAGATCCTGGCCAACACGATTAAGCTACCCCATTGCAGAAATAAATTCTTCATTTTTTTCCGGTGCACTTTTCATAGCAAATTGAAACATCACAATCGATCTCCAAATATTTCCGTTAACTCTCGATGCAGATCGTACTATTATGTTTTGAAACGTTCATGGAATAAAGATGAAAATAACAATTTATAATCTTTGAAAGAACTTTTCTTTTCCAAGATATTCTGCAGTAATTTCAATGTACTTGGTCCACCGCTACTCCAATAAATATATAACCATCTCTGAAGTAACTTCCGGAAGGCTTTTTCGTTAGACGGAAATCGCTTACCAGCGATGTTCTAACAATTAATTCATTAATTCCTCAAGTTTTCTCATCGTCACAACATTTCTGTGAACAAATGCATTGTTTTAATAAAAATAACTTTTTCTTTTGTAGATCAGGCCTTTTCCTGTATTTTTTTTTATTTACTAAGTCCAAAGGTTTTGTATAATACGAGTATTCTCCGGTACTTGCTTTATCGCTCTCAAAATAATCAATCGTTAAAATTCCCTTTGAATCCCAAAAAAACAGAAAACATAATATTTCCTGTTAAATGAACGACCTTGCCTACCTTGGTACAGCACAATCGGCTGCTGTTAATTGTTTTGACTGCAGCAATGAGAACGTATTTTGTCCATGTTGTAAAATAACCTACATAGCCAACAATGTTCTTCAAACGATTAATTGCCGTTAGCGGAGCGATGCAGCCGAAATATTTACAAACGAAACCCTTAATATTTCCCTTCAACTATGATGAATACAATTAGTTTTTCGCTGGCCATGTGTTAAATTTAGATCTTAGATAAATTTTTAGTTATATACTGTTTCGCTATGGTACTTGATATTTTATTATGTTTTAAGCGCTAATTTAAATACCGGCGGCTTTGAGGAACATCATATTAATCTTTTCTATTAGGACTGGGTATGAATTCTACAAGATATCGTTAGGTTTACTGGCATTATCGAATGATGGGTTTTCGCCAATATTTCATAAAATTCCAATTTAACCAAACTTATTAGATTTCCTAAGACACGCGTGTTGTGCATTGTATTCTTTTCGGAGCCGCTAACATTGTAGCACCAAAAACGAATACATATCTAATTAATCGAATGTAGCTTGTCATCTCCACATGAACGATTCGGACAGGATTACCAATAGAATCAAGATGAATTATTGAACAAAATAGTTCTACATTTATGTACTGATTAATAGCCTTTATTAATCACAAAAAATTGGTTCAAAAAGTGAATCTTGAGAGAAGCTTCCTTACTGACATTGATTCATTTATAATTTTTCAGTTCTATCAATAAATTACAACGTAATTTTCTGAAAAGACATTTAAAAGATATCTCTCATAAAATAGACATGTTCATAAAAATTAGTGGTTGATAAGTAGAATTTATTATAAGTACATATTAGTTATTTAAAAAGGTAAATTGAGTTTCTATAATAATACTTTCATAAGCATACGTATATAAACTGAAATCAATCTAATTATTAAAAGTACATATGCGTGATAGGTTTGTCTGCTAATATCGTGTGTTTGGATCACGTTAATCATTAAATAAGAAATATAGAACAAACATTTATAACATAAGTATATCCTTCATTAATAATATATTATAGACACCAAAATAGTAACTTTTAATATTATTAATGAAGGTATCAATTTGAATAGCAATTCAATTATTCTAAATTGGTAAATTAACGTAAAAGTACAAACGACTGAAACAATAACGTTTCCTACAATACCAAATTGGAAGAACTTTGGATTGGCGTATCCTTTATAAATGCGTTCGTTATTTATTTTATTGTAACACGTTTAGGTTCAATATTTCCAGATGATATCGATATAATATTTTAGCAATATTTCTTGGCATCATTCTCTTGTTATGTATTATTTCATATCTTCGTATGCTATATTTACACATTTTTAAAATTTCCCAAAACTATCATAATGTACACCAGTTTTGTCTCTTTAATTTTATAATTATCTTAGCTTCATTTAAAGTAGCTATAGCGTTTATTCTAACAACGAAATTTTATGAAATTATATGTACTATAGTACTATATTAACACTATAACTCTTAATTATGTAATTAAACTTTTAATAATTTCGTACAGGTAGCAATAGTGTATTGGATGAGTCAAAATAGTTCAACGAATGCGCAAATGGTGTGGGCTAAGTATAAATAAACTCGTATGTATAACAATTTGCGAAAATACGTATTTTATCAGTGAAATATTGAAGGAGGTAGGAATAGTTATTTGTGCAATAAGTATGGAAAAGTAACATTTTTCAGTAGGAAATGCAGAGTTTATAATTGAGGTGCTATCCAAGATTATAAACACATCAAGTACGTAAAAAATTAAAAAATAATTTTTCGTATGTGATGTATATAGTGGTTTTTCGTGTACTAAAATTCGACATTTCATTGTGTGAAAACAGATTAGTCAAAACGGTTTGGAACGGGAAAGGAATCCTTGGAAGTTATGCCAGAACAGGGAGAACGATAGAAATCGTGACAGCCGATAACACTGCCTTTTCTGAAGATCTCATATTAGATAATCGCCGCTTGAAGGTAAAATAAGTAGCACAAAAAAAGGTAAGATCTTCGATTGCAACCGTTCGCTGAATCCTCCGCGAGCATTTAGGCATGAATAAGGTTCTTAGTATATCCCCAGAAGAAGCTCACAGAATCATAGTTGATGCTTGGTGGAGGCCACGGGATTCAGCCAACCCGTCCAATTCATCGGTTAGGGAATTTCTCATTTAAGGCCTCACGCACAGCTAGGGAAAAATGAAGAGCTACCCCCTGCATTAAAAAATCTTATTCGGAGTTACAACCTCCAAATCTTCAATTTGTGACAAGGCAATTTTCCAGAAAGTCGAGAAAATGTTTCCGTTTATAGTGTTCTCTGTAAAGAAAGAAATTTGAACAATGCGATCGTACAGCACGTTATACAAAATATTCACTTATAGGAAATGGTACTGTAATCCCCAAATATGGAAATTATGCCGATTGATAAGAAATATAGCCTCTTCTGTGATAAGAATAGGATCTAGGAAGCTTTCATCATCATCTATTTTCTTCAGCGCAAAAATAGCAAATTCAACTCGCTTAAAATCTGTCCTCAGGCTTTACTCTCCTAAATTTTATAAGCATGAAACCGTAAACGTATACGAAGGAATTTTTAATAGCAGTTTTTGGTATACCCAATGCTAAACTTCAACGAGCAATCGACCTTTTAAGACTTATGCGTTTGACATTTTCTTTTTAAGTGCTTGATCGCTCTGAAGATTTACCTTTTGCTATGCTTCGGATTTCTTGATCATCTGGAGCCTGAATTAAGGGTGTGCGATTTACATTTTGCTGCTACAATTGACTTAAATTCTCCATACCATAACACAAATTGTGATTTTTGCTGCACAGTCTACATGTCTCGACACACGATCTCAAACTGAAAGAATGATTGTAATGAGAAAACCACCGCTGCGCTATTCGTCGTGTAGGAACTCTGCCACCTAGTGAATGGAGGTGAAACTTGTATTCTTTCTTTACATTGTTTCCGTAGGTTGAATGATCTATTATTAAATAAGATTGTACTATTACGACATTCTTTTACGATAACCCTGTATTATACTCATAGGGCTTAAAATTAGGTATATTGGAAATTGCAGCACAGAAGCGGCGTATATTTCTGAGGAGAGAATAAATGCATGAATACCAATAACAACTCGATGATTTAGAATAAAAGTAAATCAAAATATGGTATATTCTCAGAATTGTCAAATTTTGAGTTAAAAAGCAATGCAGCTAACCTTTTGTGACTTAGCACTCCTTCAATTAAAATGATATGTCTAAATAATGTCCGGAAACGCTTCTTGTTAACGACTTGGTCAAGTTTAATCAATTTAACTGAACTGTGCTTTTGATGGCCGAGCGGCCTTAGTCAATTTCGTTTTATTTTAAACTATTCGAACCGTTACGATATCTGTGTTTTTAATAACACGTATTAATTATTGAAAACGAGTTTATTTATTTTTATTCGTGTTCGCCACCAGGCATGTTGGCGTACTAAAGGACTGACCACCATTTAAATTAATATTTATTTGTATTGATGGCAACAATCACATTATTTAAGTACCCACCATTCAGTTTTTGTCGTTTTTATTTTCAATGTATTGGACTATTTGTCTTCCCCATCTATTTGAGGTTTTCATCGTGTCTTATATAAATAAATATAATATTCATCCATAGCGTATTAGGCTATCTTCTCTTTGTGATGATAATATATTAGGAGTTCCTTCCGCTCTATTAAACTTCTATGGCAAATTATAATTAAACAAGATATGTGATTGAAGTAGGCTTTTTTAAGTATTCATTGAAATAATGAAATTAATACTTATGGTAAACTGCTTCATTTTATTTATAAATAAACATAAACTAGAGCGTTACTACCTGTTTACATAAACAATAAAGTTGCTTATCTAACTTCATTGAACACAAAAGGCTGAATAGAATAGCCTTCAAAGAATATTACTTCAAATATGTACATACTGTTCTACAATATATTAGATCTGACATTTTTTCTTATCTGAAAATGAATCTCGCGTGTTAGAATTTTAAACTAAAATTTTTATAAGACTGATACATTTTTCAAATTTTATATCGCTAAAGTGTGTTGTTCAAGAAATAGTTAATAACAATATTCATTCCATTCTCCCTTAAGGGATAAAATAGCAAGACCAGCCCTTAATGAATGGGAAAAATCAAAAAGTTAACATACTTTAAATCTATAACATTTTCAATACTTTAAAATCATATAATAAATTTTATCTCCTTGTAGGTACAGTTAAAATCGATATATCACAGGAAAACTTCTGTAAAGATATTAAAACGAGCTGAAAAGTTTAAACCATATTCTACAAAGTTGTAACCGCTTTCTCGCATAATTTATAAAAACTGATACCAAATTTTAATACAAAACTTTTAAAATTAGAAAGGTATTAAATTTCTTAACAAGTAATTTGCATTTTTATAAAACACGTGATTGCGCTTTTCACAACTTATTTAAGCTCAGTTTATCCTGTTTTTATGAAAGTCTGTTTTCATTAAATGCCACTTATTTTACAAGATATGTCTACGTATTATTTAATTAAATGTACACATTTCATATCGATTTATTCTCTCTTTCAAACTCGCCAAGTCATTATTTCAGATTGACAAATTTCTAATCATAAATTGTTTCTAAAGTTAAGATAAACGAACTACCCGAAGTAAAGCTGTATTTGAAAGTATTTCGAATTTAATTAATTTAATTTATATGTATAGCTGGAAATTTAATTAGTCGAAGATTGAGCATCAAGGAAATAAGATTTTGAATGGATGGTTTTGTTTTGTGATTGAATAGTGAGAAAGGCGCAGGAAATGTTTGCCAAGAACATTTCTATTCACGTTAGAAGTAAGGGCTTATCTTAATTTTGCCAATTTTCAAGCTCAAATAATATACTCTAGATGGTTAAATTCTGGAACTGTTAATTCTTAATAGTTCCTAAATTAAACTTAAAACAATAGAGATGAAGATACAGTACGTTGGCAAAGTGCATTCTGGGAAAATGTAAGTTGTCAAAGTTTGTACACATAAGTTTGATAGCTCTTTATTTGAGAGAACTTCAAACCTCCACATTTTCCTTTACAAATTGTAAAATGTATAACAAAGGCGAAAGAAACTTGACAGTGTTGTCATAGAAAATACAAACATATTTCCTTATACATAACTATATTTTCATAGAATTTTAAAGGATTTTAAAACAATGTATATATCTAATGATTATTTTATTCATTTTAAATTACAGTCATGAGGAACGGATAAAAATCTATTAAAACTACTTAATTGGTTCTTGATATCTATTTCTGCGTTCCTTCGTCAACTAAAAATATTTCAAAATTCTAGATAG
>JAHWXV010135767.1:0-15731 GCA_024586415.1 Phrixothrix hirtus | reverse complement strand
ATTATCGATTAGCTTATTCTACTGTCAAAAATAAAAGTCTAATTAAATCACAAGACATATCTATTGACAACGAAATGGGGTTAATTAACATACACACACAACCAACAGTTACAAAAAGGTTACAGAATAACTACTCCGTCCCTTGAATTTGGCCTTATTTAAGAGATAGAAGAAGGACTACGCAAATCTATTGACACAAAAATTAGGGAAATCTATATTTAGACACCGTCAACGCAAGTATGTGTCCACGATCTTCACAGAAGATATGCATTAGCGATCTTCCGTCACACGGGAAGGTTTAAGTTCTTACGCCTTTCTAAGATCAACAGTAAAGAAGCCAGAGAACACTAACAACCTTAGTTTGGGTTGTTGAATTACCCAAAATGGTCCGTCGTGATGGCTTATAGGTTCCTGCACCTGCGTAAGAACTTCACACGTTCAAAAAAATTGCTCCAGCGTGAAACGCACTGATCAATTCCCAGAGATATACCATTCCATCTCTTAGGTCGGCTCTTCCAACATTTGACACTATGTTGAGTCCCTAAACACACGGAACATTTTTATTTTAACACAGAGTCAACACACGACCGAATGTATTGTCCTAACTACTCGACGAATGCGTATCCGCTTTTGAAATGTCACCGTACCCTATCAGACATCCGTAAATTACGTTTCTCTGTTTTTTTATCCGATTACGAAACCAACCAATTTATTTACTTTTCTCTAAAAATCTATTTATTTCTTAATTTATTTTTTCCGTTGTCCTGTCAACAACGCCATTTCTAAGAAACAAATCCATGGCGGCAACTTAAAGAAAAAAGATTTTGTTCTTTATTAGCGGAACGCCACCAAAATCTGACACTTGTTATTTTATTACTTCTACTACAACATAATTTGTTTAATAAATTTCATCCAAGCTTCGTGATATTGATATTATTGCTCAAATATTTTATTTTGTGTGGCTTCACTTCTTTTCACTCACCTTGAAGCCCATTGTTATGTCGAATTGGAACTTTGTAAATACATTCAATCTCTTTCTTTCGCTTAAGAAATCAACACTTTCAAGTATAACAACAGCTGTAATGTATTAATGCAAAAGCTATGCCGTTGTCCTAGACAACTCCTTGTTTCCTCTAACCCATAAACACTATAAACTATTGCCAAAATCTCACCAGATGGTTATCGCGCTTATTGATTTTATCACACTTATCAAAAATTCTAGATTTTTTCGGTCCGTCGATTCGCACTAAATCTCGATTCAGTCCTGCGTTAAGAAACGTACCCAGTGCTCGAATCCCTCCTTCTCCTCTTGTATTTCATAGAGGAATGAATTTGACCTATCGTTTCGTTCACGTATGTTAACGGAGGACTTCCAGCCCATCGCTATTTTGATTGCGGTAACAATTTTGTTCGTGCTAGCATAGAATTATTTTCATGAATGATGATACCCGAATATCATTTTTGTCGTTGTTTTCTCTTTCAAGTTCGCACTTGAATAGATTCTGTCTGCCATACTGTTAGATCCTTACTTCCGCTGATTTTATAATCAGTCGGCCAAACGATTCTTTTTCTGACTCCAAAATAGATTTAACCCATGATAGCCGACTGGTTTTGCTCGAAACCAGCGCTTTGGGAAGGTATTTATAATATTTACTTACTTTGTAAAAGCGTTCCAAACGGATTGTTATGTCTAATATTTGTCAAATATCTTAGGCTGCTTTCAGAGGTAAACTCTCCCCTTCTTCAGTGGTCAGTCAGTCAAGTTAACCTACTGCGCTACTCGCGTTCACACTTCTAGAGGTGCACATTTCCTTGTTATCATAAAATGTTTTCTATTCTCGTAATTGCAACTGACATTTTGTTTTCTATAAACCCATTACGGTTATATATAACAAAGCATTTGGAATTTTATCACAATGCAGAAATTTTATTCATCTTCTCACTTAAGTTTTAATACAAGGTTATTCTCATAATTCCATATCAATATTTTATCTTGTGCTGTTTATTATATAAATATTTAAAACATTCCTCTCTTGAAAATAGTAGATCTTTTATATTACTACAAGACGATAAACAGTCCTGTTTAATGGCACTTTGTATTATGGGAAATGCGTTATAATAATGTTTAAATTTGTATCAGAAATGTCGTTGAAACGATATTTGAAGGTTGAAAGAAAAAATTCTCAGGGTATAGAAGGTTTTGACGATCAAATTTATACTTCCATTGTTATCGTTAGTGCCATTGCGGTACTGTATACTAGTAGTAGGTATAATGAAGTAGATAATGGACTAGTATATGTATAGAATTAATAATGATGATCGTATTGGATTAGCATCTTGCTCACGTTCCTGAGGCATGGGTTCGCCCATTTTATTCTTAAACTGTTTTCACTTTTGATGGTTAATATAAATTATTTTGATACCACATGGTGATATATGGGATATGTATTTCACAAAATTAATTAATTAAAGCTTTATTTTTAATACGAGTGTCACTCAATAAGTAAACAGACAAGATATATTAGCAAGTCCTTACAGATATTAATATTTACATTATTTTTTGACATAGTAATCATCTTTCGCTAAGCATTTATTTCATAACTGTGCCAGCCTCCGTTGCGGTCGCTTATCAGATTGATAACAATTGAATTTCCGGGGGGGGTGACAAAATTAATTTTTAAGTAATCGCTGAAAACCTCAATTTTATGTAGATTAGAATATATCTCCCATTTTGGGATCTTTTCATATTTATTTACCTACCTTTTTTATAGGATTGTCTGCTGTTTCGTCCAAGTTCTTTGTTTGACAAATATACTATACGCGTGAAGGAAAGTATAAGATGTAGACTTTCCACAACGGCAAATGACGCTCAAAAAAGTAGCTTTCTAGGATTGTTAACGCTTTACACCATATTAAACTTATCTATTAAAGAAAATTAATAGGTATGTTGGAAACTTGACCGACTTACCTTGTAACCGTAAGAACGATAGTATGCTCAAGAAATGCAACAAAATTGAAATAAAAGATTTTATTAACAAAAACCACAAAGTATAATTTAATAAAAAGTTAACGTATACATATAGTTACAGGTTTTTGCAATTACTATTCCAATGTCAAATGCAAATATAAAAAATAACTGACGTATATTAAATCTAGGAATACAAAATATAAATGTTTTGGAGCTGAAGCAAAGCTGTCAGTTAACATCTAAATTAACTCACAATAAATAGCCATTAAATAATTTTGAATAAAGCCGGGAAATCTAAAAAAAAAATCCCTCAAAATGTTGAAATTTATATTTGGTTCCAGATAAAAGAATCTTTAAGTATTGAAAAAAAATTGAAATGTAGCTCAGAAATCTTCTGAAGTACTCGAATTTTCGAAAATGCTTATTAATTAATAAATTTTTAAATTGCTTTTGAAAATTCCTTGCAAGCTTTTACAATTTAAATACAATTTTTCTTGGAATAAAAATTAAATAGCTTATTGTAAGCATTAATAAAAAAAATAGATGGGTACTGGATGAACATTAATTGACACAGTTAACTTTTTAGTATTACTTTAACAACAAAGAAAGAACAAATGGATAGTTGTAGAGCATAATTAATCAAACTCATTTGTAAAAATGCTATATATAGAAATATTGAATTTAGTTATCGTATCTCCAAATGCCGAAATCACATTTATGATATAAATGTCAAACTTTAACAATAAAAACTTCTTATTTCTTGGAAAAATCGCAGTTCGAATAATTGAATTAAATTATCAGTCAGACGTTATTTGTGAAATCTGTTCCATACAAACTATCGATTTTATAGTGCATAAATAAAACGTTGTAAGCGAGAACGTTGTGGAAAAACTTATTAACTATTTAAATGTTACCGTTTCTACATTTGAGTACATTGCAGCACAGCTCGTCGACAATCTTGAGCCAAAATCTAGAATTAAAAAACGACTGCCTTCCTTCTGCTCTCTGGTAACAAAAAGTTAATATAGATCCATACGAGTTGACACTAACGCGCACATTTACTGTGCCATTTATCGCACACACGCTCTACACTCTGGCGGTATAATCTAGAATTGATTTATGTAATAGCGAATTTCAGCTATTCTACACCTTTTATTGACAAAATTAAAATCAGGCAAAGATTGCAAAAATGAATTACAAAGATATATGTAACATTAAATAGTTTAGATTTAATGCTAACAATAATAAATCGATGGAATTAACGAAAACTCGTTACAATTTAAAAAATTCAAATAAAACTGGTGGTTTTCGGCCTGAAAACTTGGTTCGAAAAATTGGGTTTCGACATCAATGCGAAAAAATGCAGCAGTTTTCTTTGCGACTAGGCTGATACATCTGAACTAATAAATAGAAATGTATGACATGCAGATTACTTGGGAAAACTAGGTTCGATACCTGGGTGTCGTATTTTGCTTTCAGTTGACGTGGAGACAACATTGGATTTTTGCACCATGGTATATCAAACAATGTACGGGAATCATCGCAGTAGGCTTTTCTTAGAAAACAAGGTTAAACTCTACAAGACGATCATCTGCCTGGCAATAATCTATGCGGCAACCGTGTAAGGATTTGCCGCGAGTCAAACATGAGGAAGTTGATAGTCGTCCAAAACAAGTGCTTGTGCATGACTACAGACGCTCAATGATTTATGCAGAACTCGAAAATCCACGCAAACCTTTAATTTAACGCAATCATATATTTCGAACTACACGTGCCGTGCTAAAATACATAATCATTGTGGTTATGAAATTGTATCGACGGATACCTAAATATTAAATGCACCCAAAAGTAGTCAAAAACGGTACCAGAAAGTAGCACTTTGTAATTTTACTAAATACATAAATTTAGCTTGCCGCTCATCTTATCACACAATTTTCACATTTTCACATAAGCGTTAATTGAAAACTTAATGAATGACACTGGTACCTAAACAATCAAAAAATATAAACGTGGTGCTTATGGCCATCAAACATCGACAACTATTTTTACATGTTTTAGAAGTAATCTAAATGAATAATTAAACAACTTATTCAAAAACCATTACATTATATAAGAAAAAGGATTCGTACAAATGAATCGTAAGGATATTTAAACAAATTTAAATGCGTTGATGTGCGTCGTAACATGAATAAAATCGAAGGAATAAAACCGTTTCGGCAAGAAACTAGCCGTAAGATGAAATTAAATAAAGTAATTGCAACGTATGACTCGTAACTTCTGCTTCATGGCAGAGTGGAGATGCTGAACTCATCTTCGTACCTCCAGAAATAAGAATCAGCGCCAACCGACAGCTTATCCAAAAGTTGACTATCGAAATGGAAGCAATAGCAGTAAAGTAAATGATCGAGATCGGGGGTCGACTTTCGCCATGAATCTAATCTTAGCGGAAGAGCCCATCATAGATGAGTTCTACGCGGGAAGAAGTATTTACACACAAAATTCTGAACGAAGTGAGGTTTTTAAGAACCAATTTCAAGGATGTCTCGAATAGCGGGCGTTATCTGCCAAATGCCAAGCACCTGCGATAAATACACATTCTCGTACAGTCAAGAATTTTTTATTTTTATAGTATATGAACACTAAAGTTTACGTTACTCAATAATAGTTTAATTTTAATTTAATACTTGTAACTTCTGCTTCATGGCAGAGTGGAGTTGTGGGTCATCTTCGTACCCCCCAGAAATAAGAATCATCGCCAACCGACAGCTTATCCAAAAGTCGACTAGCGAAATAGAAGCAATTAGCAGTGAAGTAAATGATCGGGACCAGGGGTCGACTTTCGTCATGAATCTAATCTTGGCGGAAGAGCCCATCGTAGATGAATTCTATGCGGGAAGAAGTCTTTGCACACAAAATTCTAAACGAAATGAGGTTTTTAAGAATCTATTTCTAGGATGCCAAGGATGCATCTGCGATAAATATACGACGTTCTAGTATATTCAAGCAACTTTTATATTTATAGTATACAAACACAAAAGTTTGCGTTACTCAATAAAATTTTAATTTTAATTTAATCAATGAGATATCAAAAATTTGGAAATTAGGGAATTAATATCCGAAGCACCAAAATAAATAAAACTGAAAGATTGTTTAGAAAATAACGCGACAAGAAGCTAAGACTAGGAGCTAGGAAGTTGGAAATTATCAGCTGGAGTGCTTGATTAGTGTACAGCAAGCTGTAATTTTATTTGAATAAAAAGTGTCAGATAGTTAGGTTGTCTAAAAGTTAGTATCCGTTAGTAGAAGTTTTTGATTGCGTGTTAAGGCCATTCTATGGGCAGAGCATAGTGAGGGAAAGTATTGCGACGATGACGAATGTACGTGTTCTTCTTGCACAACGCGAGTTTGTTCTTCAACAAACGTTCTTTTAGCTTCGCCATCGACACCGAAGAAAATAACCAGCTTTGCCTTCACTTTCACTAACATCGGTTGGCCCTTAGTTTCTGGATCGTACTGGAAATGCACGTCACGTCAAATATGATAATTTTTTGCAGCAGGTCAGATTTCTTTACAAATCGTTCCATCAAAAGTCAGTACAAATTTCTGAGGTTTTTAAGGGCTATTTTATTATAAACTTTAATAAAAGTCCACCATGTGTGCTATAATTTTAATGCTTAAACAGGCATCGTTGCGAATAATTTTATTAATTTTCGCAACATTTTGTTGCAATGACAGGGTCACTCGGTCGTTCATTGGCTTCAATATTCTCTCGTCGCTAGGAAAATCGCTTGTATGATTTCAACACTCATTCCCCTAATATCACATTATCACCAAACACCTCTTACAGCACGGAGGCGAAGCGGAAGAAGCAGGCCAAGAAGACAGCTGAAGTGCCTGCTAATCCGATAAAGACCGCGAACACCTTCCAGGTCTTATCAGCCAAAGTGCCGCCAACGAAAGGCACAGAAACTGCTCCGAAAGGTACAATACCACCTATAGTGCTTCGTGCGAAGGAGAAGCGGGCTAAGGTCGCCGCTCTGTTTCCAGCTCAAGGCATCATGATGTTCTTGCGTTATGAGAACATACCTTTTCACACATATAGCTTCCCCAGGACAGAATACTACGGGCTGTCATCAGGGGGATTCCTCAAGAATTTACGAACAAGGCCATTTTAGCAGACCTCAAGAAATATGCGTTATCCGTCTGCAGTATGCGTTGGGGCCCCAACAAGACTCCAATGCCGCTAGCTAGTGTACGCGGAATTGGAAAACACCAGTCAGGGGAAGAAAATTTTCCAATTGAAAACAGTGCTCCACCTGGAGGTGGGCATTGAAGCACCATTGAAGAAGAAAGAGCGGCAGAAAAACTTTTATTAAGAATAAAAATTAAAACATACATGTAACATAACAAAGAACAACGAGTTGCACCAGATTTCACTAAGACGCAAGGCATTAAACCGACACCACAAACAAAAGTGAAAAAACCTCCACCAGTTGTCCTCGGAAACAAGCCTTACTGGTGTTTGGTGGCCGCGACGGTTTGATCGATTGGTTTATTCATTTTGAGCTAGAGGTCATCGCGGCGCAACTTCATTATTTAACTAGCAACCCCTGTGGCTTTGGAATGTTAACACGAGTATTGTTATGAACCTTTTACCTACGCGCAAGCTTTGTATGGACTCGAATAAATAGCATTATCAGTATAAAAAACTTTTATTAAGAATAAAAATTAAAACATACATGTAACATAAAAAAGAACAACGAGTTGAACCAAGTTTCACTAAGATGCAAGGCATTAAACCGACACCACAAACAAAAGTGAAAAAATCTCCACCAGTTGTCCTTGGAAACAAGCCTTACTGTTGTTTGGTGGCCGCGACGGTTTGATCGAGCGGTTTATTCATTTTAAGCTAGAGGTCATCGCGGCGCAACTTCATTATTTAACTAGCAACCCCTGTGGCTTTGGAATGTTAACACCAGTATTGTTATGAACCTTTTACCTACGCGCAAGCTTTGTATGACCTCGAATAAATAGCGTTGTCAGTATAAAAAACTTTTATTAAGAATAAAAATTAAAACATACATGTAATATAAAAAAGAAAAAGGGGTTACATCAAATTTCACTGAAACACAAGGCAATAAACCGACACCACATCACCGATGCTAGAGGTTTGGCGACACCCAAAAACACTGCAAGGCAGATCCCGGTGCGTCAAGTGCGGGAACGATCACTTTAGCGGTGAGTGCACTAAGCCAAAGACGACCCGAGCAACGTGTACCAACTGCACTGGAGCTCATACCGCCAGCTACAGGGGGTGCCCAGGTACCCCGTCAGTGAAAGCGCCGAAATTCTCGCGAAGGGGCGTGTCCTACGCGGACGCTGCAAGAACCCCGCCCACTACCCAGACGCGCAGTATTAGTGCGAGCGCGAAACGCGATATCCAGGAAAGGGGAGGAGCCTCCTTCGCGGCTATGGATATAAACATAGTCAACCAGATAGACAGCATCATTGTAGGAGCCACACAAGATGCAACTTCCTTCGCGGAAGGGCTACGGAAGGTATCCAATGCCTGGCGGTATTTTTGAAATCACCAGAATTCAAATTCCCAGCAGGGAAGCCGCTTGCCGGCAATCAACAACAATCAGGATTGCACCCTGCATTATCCATTGTTGCTCACAGACTGATTGCGCGTTACAGCTCGTGCTTTAAGGAGAGGTTCAACAGAGTTCGCTCACGACAGCCGTTGTGGAAGGATGTCTTTGTCTCTGCGGTCTACTCTACTCTTATTTCTCCGAGTACTGTGCCTTAGGCCCCTGCTACTTGTAGCGGTGGGTCGGGTCAGTACACGGGCACAAGTGCCAGTTTAAATTCTATTAAAAATTAAATTTTGTTAAATTCTACTAAATCCGCCTACTGTGACGAAATGTACAGAGAAATCGAATTAACCTTACAACAGGCCCTGGCCAGCCACAGAGCGGGAAGACACGAAGAAACCCTAAAAGCAGTGGAAGCCTTCTCAGCGAGTATTATTGCATATCTTAAGCAATATAAGCACACACACACTAGCTACGACAGATTCATGATAGAAGCATTCCGAGACTTGTTTAACCAAAAACTGAAAAAAGAAAACGCCGCCGCTACGACCACCAAATACGAAAAAGAAATCACGCAAACAGCAGCGAGCACAAGCACAGCAACATCAGCCAAAGAAACAAATCAAGACGCAAAGGTGCTAATCAGGAACACTTTGCAATAGAGCGATTCCGAATCTGAAATGGCAACAAACGTAAATTCGGAAGAAGAGGAAGGATTCAATAAACAGAAGAGATCAAGCAAAAGGAAAAAGCCCCAGCAAGTAATGGAGACCCGGTCCTGCCCCCAAACATCAAAGCATCAAACTAAAGAACAGCTACCAAGTGCTTTTTGATACAGAAGAACAAGCAGAAACAGAGGACGAAATAACAACTGCAGTTGTAACCAAGCCGCGTTCGCAAAAGAAACCACCACCAATAGTGCTCCGTAGCAAGAAAAATTGGGCAAGGCTCAAGAGCAACGCATTTACGGCAGCGTCGGCAAAAAACACCTCTCTGGGCATCCCCGTCCAGCCCGGAAATAAAAATGACTATAAAGGAATAACTAACTATTCAACGAACGGCAGCTGCCATATCATACTTGTATGCTGCCACAAGAAAAACCGCTCCATGTACTCCTCAGGGGTCTTCCTGAGGACCTAGAAGATGACGAAATAAAAATACTGCGAGAGTTAGGACTTCCGGTCCATACAGTAAGGCGAATGCGAAGAGGCAGGGACAAAGTCCCCATGTCTCTAAACTACGTTGAATTAACAAAAAACGACCAAGAGAAAGCAATCTATAAAATTACCAACTTTTTTTCCCTAGCAATAAACGTAGAGTCACCCAGGCAAGGTAAGCGGGAGCCAATCCAGTGCCACAGCTGTCAAAAATACGGGCACACTCAAAGGTGCTGCCGCGCAGAGCCGCGTTGTGTCAAATGCGGCGATAAACATCAGACAGCCGAATGCTTGAAAGATCGACAGACACCAGTAAGGTGCGCGAATTGCAGTGGAGAACACACTGCAAACTACAGAGGGTGCCCGTATTTTACAACGACGAGACCTGAACAACACCAACGAACGTGTCCCACCGCATTCAAATCAAACCTGACCTACGCACAAGCAGTCAGACAAGAAACCCAGACCGAAACCAAACAAACTCCAGAAATGAGTAAACCACAAGAGTCAGATACAATAAAGAGCGCAAACCTACTTCAAGCAGGAGCAAAACTACTCGAAATAGCCAAAGAAGCGACATCGTTAAACGATGACCTCGCGAGAATCTTACTCCGACTGCCGGAAATACTCCAAATCCTCGGCAAAGACACAGAACCATAAACCAAATACAACTCCCTCAAAAATGGGAAGCTACATCATGCAGCAACACGAAAATCCAAAACCAAAGAACCAAATGCGACGGAAGTAAAGGTTAAAATACCTAGGTATTACAAATCAATGGAAAGATAGATTGTGCTTTAAGGTCGCTCACCTTGTTGCATGAGTTCATCGACTCTATATTACCGAACGCCCGGTATCTTTATTTAACAAACGCATCTTGTATTTTGTATTTCAGCGACAATGGCGTGGCGTTGGTTTCATTTTCCACTCCTTCCACCCCTATTGGTAGCGGCTACCTGCCGCCGTCTGCGAGCTTTCAGTAGACGCATGCGCAACTTATTTTTGTAGGCGAAGGGCTTCGTGTGCCTTGAAAATTTCAAAATGATCCATGTATTACGAAACATATTTTTAAAACACGACAGCAATTTACAAAAACATGGCGATAAATTGTTATGCAGCAATTATTATACTAGTAATGGTGGACAAATTGCTGTAGTAGTGTATAAATAGATTATACGTGCTGTTAGATCAAAAGTTTTCCAGGTTAAACAAAATAAATTTAGCGTTCAAGAAAATTTACCTTTTCTACGTGAGCAATTTCCTTTTTCATTAAGTTCGATAAGAATTACACTCATTTTATTCTACAGGGATTTGTGGCAGAAAGGTTTTCCTTGAATTTAAACACGAACCTTCGGTTTGTAATGGATCTAAATAAAGACCATTAAGTGGTATTCATGTAATTTACCACATTTAGGAAAATCCTGGAGTAAATAAAAAAATAATTAAATAAATGAGAAATAATTTTATCATCTGGATTTTACACAAATATAGCAGATGCTGTGATGCTATGAGTGGTAAGTAACAATTTTGATTTAATACATTTTTGAGTAAAGGGCGCATTTAACAAATTTATTAAATAAATATAATTCAGAGAGACCTGTTTGGCCCAACTGTAAACATAGGGCAAGCATATCGATACATTACGGAGCGAAAAATCATTGTATTCAAACAGCACGGGAGTATCCTGCCTTAACATAAGGAATATACAGCCCACTAGACTTCAAAAAATCTAAACTAAAATGCCGACTGTGTGATTATGAAATTGTCATTATTATTTATGAAAAATGTACTTTATTAAATCTTAAAGTTAAAACGCGATCAACAAATTTAAATTAAGTCAATTTAATTCTCAACATAAATTTCCCAGCCAATAAAGACATCCCAGCAATAAAGAGTTGCTATTTATAACTTGATTTGGCTTGTAACTAAATACAACTTATAAAATAAATTAGTACATCTGCAATAAGCGAAAATAATCTGAAGTACAATTTTTGATTTTTTTTGTACCAACAATCCAACTCAGCATTTAGAACCATTAATATATAATTCCAGTTGAGTATTGAATTAAATAATTTAGCAGCCTTAATAGAATTTTATATCTAAGTTAATTAATTACTACTATCAGCATGAAAAGTTCTGTCTTCTCACATTTTAAAAACAGCCGACTCGGTTGTTACGTTACATAAATAACAGTTTTTTCTACCAGGATGTTTTGGAGATTTTATTGACTTTTAAAAAAATGGCCATAATTAGCAAGGTTTCGCATAATGCTTATTCTGAAAGTTGTTCAACGAAATTGCATGAAATTTGAAGCTTAAACCAGTGTAAAGAAATGGCACCTAAAATATTATAATTAATTCTCTTGTCTTTTTATACAACTCCAACTCAGAAAACGAAATTTTTCCTTTTTCTAATGGTATATTTAAATAACAAAACAATAGGTGTTTTATCACTTTATTGATATTATATGTGGTTATTTTAAGCTAAAATGTTAATATCAGACCGACAAACAAACCTCATTCGAGATCGTTACTAGAAGTGAGCGCCAACAGTATGGCATTATTGATGCCACGAATTACAATTTAATCAATTCACACCAGCATGCCTAAGATTTAATCCTTCGGAAGTCGCGGTCTATTCCGTCACGCAAGAGGTCGCAGAGTATCTCACAAATACACGTTACATTTCTATAACTTTTATGCATGTTATGAACTTGAGGTGTTTCAATTTAATTTTTTAGTCTAACTTTACGCATATTTAATAATTTTAATTAAGACGAAAAACGATAACACTAATGATTATATTAATTTATTAAGAAAAACTCGTAAACGTATTACAAAGTTAGCTATGAAACCTATTGTTAAAAAATAGTCCATATGATAACAAAAAAACAAAATGGTGCGTTTTAGGAATGTTAAAATTTAATGAGACACTTGTTGCACAGCAGTGTATAAAATATAGCCAATAACCACCCAAATTCATATCAAAACAATTTTATAAACCACCTAGATGGACCCACTTCATTTTATTAACTATCAATATTTACTACACGCGGTCCTTTATAAACAAAGTGTGAAAGGGGAAGCGGAAAGAATAAAGCAACGGCTACATGCAAGTGTAACGAGATATGGGCTATCAAATCGGAAATATTAACAAAAATGGTATCTATCAGATACACCGCGACCTCCGGAGGGTTAAATAAAACGTTAACTTATTTCAAACAAACTAAATTTTAGACATTAGTAATGCGCATAAAAATTTAAATAATTATTTTAGGATAACAAAGTTAGATAAAATTTAAGAACATAACAATATCTGCAAATTTACTAAACTCTAGATAAACGCATTTAAAAAAATCTGGTGTGAAACAACACATGTCATGCCAATAGTGTCCACAAATGATTAGATTATTATCTACGTTTATTTCGGAAACGATAATTGTAACGGTCACTCGTCCAAGTTACTGGACAAGCGAAAGGTTGCTTAACTCCGGAAATTTTCTCTAATACATTGCTTCAACGCATTTTTTCAGAAAAACTGTTTAGTTCACATAAAGGGACATTACATACATAATAACCGTAGCACATTTAAAAGTAAAAGTTATAGCTGTTTTCGAGAAAATCGCAAAAAAACTTAAAAATCGTAAGAATAAAGTGGCACTTCCGGTCATTCGATTTTACCAATAGGGGGGAGTAGGAAATGAAACCAACGTCACGCCATTATCGCTGAAATACAAAATACAAGATGCGTTCGTTAAATAAAGATACCGGTCGTTCGGTAATATAGAGTCGATGAACGCATGCAACAAGGTGAGCGACCTTACAGCACGATATATCTTTTCATTGATTTGGAATACCTAGGTATTTTAACCTTTACTTCCATCGCATTTGGTTCTTTGGTTTTGGATGTTCGTGTTGATGCATGATGTAGCTTCCCATTTTTGAGGGCGTTGTAATTGGTTTATGGTTCTGTGTCTTTGCCGAGGATTTGGAGTATTTTCGGCAGTCGGAGTAGGATTCTCGCGATGCCATCGTTTAGCGATGTCGCTTCTTTGGCTATTTCGAGTAGTTTTGCTCCTGCTTGAAGTAGGTTTGCGCACTTTATTGTATCTGACTCTTGTGGTTTACTCGTTTCTGGAGTTTCTTTGGTTTTGGTCTGGGTTTCTTGCCTGGCTGCTTGTGCGTAGGTCAGGTTTGATTTGAATTCGGTGGGACACGTTCCTTAGTGTTGTTCAGGTCTCGTCGTTGTAAAATACGGGCATCCTCTGTAATTTGCAGTGTATTCACCGTTGCAATTCGCGCACCTTGCTGATGGCTGTCGATCTTTCACGCATTCGGCTGTCTGATGTTTATCGCCGCATTTGACACAGCGCGGTTCTGCGTGGCAGCACCTTTGAGTGTGCCCGTATTTTTGACAGCGGTGGCACTGGATTGGGCCTCGCTTAGCTTGTCTGGGTGACTCTACCTTTATTGCTAGGGAAAACAAGTTGGTTATTTTATAGATTGGTTTCCCTTGGTCGTTTTTTGTTAATTCGACATAGTTTAGAGGCATGGGGACTTTGTCCCTGCCTCTTCGCATTCGCCTTACTGTATGGACCAGGAGTCCAAACCCCCGAAGTTCTTCTTTTATTTAATCATCTTCTAGGTCCTCAGGAAGACCTCTAAGGAGTACTCAGAGCGGTTTTTCTTGTGGCAGCATACAAGTATGATATGGCAGCTGCCGTTCGTTGAATAGTTTAGTTATTCCTTTGTAGTCATTTTTATTTCCGGGCCGGATGGCGAAGCCCAGAGAGGTGTTTTTTGCCGACGCTACCGTAAATGCGTTGCTCTTGAGGTCTTGTGCGAGCCTTGCCCAATTTTTCTTGCTACGGAACACTATTGGTGGTGGTTCGTTTTGCGAACGCGGCTTGGCTACAACTGCAGTTGTTATTCCGTCTTCTGTTTCTGCTCGCTCTTCTGTATCAAAAAGCACTTGGTAGCTGTTCTTTAATTTGATACTTTGATATTTGGGGGCAGGACCGGTGTCTCCATTACTTGCTAGGACTTTTTCCTTTTGCTTGATCTCTCCTTTTTAATTAATCCTTCCTCTTCTTCCGAATTTGCGTTTGTTTCCATTTTAGATTCTGAATCGCTGTATTGCAAGTGTTCCTAATTAGCACCTTTGCGTTTTGATTTGTTTCTTTGGCTGATGTTGCTGCGCTTGTGCTCACTGCTGTTTGTGCGATTTCTTTTTCGTATTTGTTGGTCGTAGCGGCAGCTTTATCTTTTTTCAGTTTTTGGTTAAAGAAGTCTCGCCATGCTTCTATCATGAATCTGTCGTAGCTGACGTGTGTGTGCTCATATTGCTTAAAATATGCAATATGCAATTGTGTGAAAGGGCAATCCCCTTATCCCGTTATTTATTGTAGTAAACACATCGCAATGTGTCTGCTACAGCTGTATAAAGGTGTATGTTAATGTAAATTGACACTGTTAGGTAGGCCAGTTATAATTTTATGAATGATTTAACAGTTTTAGTCTGAATGCGACCATAGGTGGCTCGTTGTACATAATTCAAAAAAGGACTTTTTAGTATTCGTATTTTTTCTAATTTTACGTTTTTTGGGGTGTTAATACGATCTACTTACGGCTGTTTGGTGGTCACGGCTTTTATTGATGTTCTATCAATTAATTTTTGGTTAGTCGAGCGGTACTGTTTTTAGAAATTCAATTAAAGGGGCCAACGACCACTAACCTCACTTTGTGGTAGCCTGTCCTTTGTATGGACGACCTTGAATAATGGTTTACCTGTTACAACTTTGATACCTCTTATTTCAGTTTTTATCTCTTGAACAAATATCACCACATTGCAAACAAATACTTATTAAAATGAATTAATATCAGTGTACATATAGTAATTAATAAAAAAAGGATAAATATTTTAAATAGTTTTCTATTTAATACGTGATGATTAAAGAAGGTTAACTTAATTTTTTTGATTGATATTGTCTTCAATAATACAAAATGATTAAAA
>JAHWXV010135761.1:0-19111 GCA_024586415.1 Phrixothrix hirtus | reverse complement strand
TAGCTTTGTTCGTAGAGCAGTTTCAAACTAGTCAGAACCAATGAAATTCATTGAGAACAGTTTGCTGACTGCATTCGGCAAATTTCATTGGTTCTGACCAGTTGGAAATTACTCTACGAACAAGGCTAATATTGCGCATTTGAAAGAGAGAGTCAAAGGAGCTGTTCAACATGTCATGTGTGTGTGTGTGTAAAGAATTGAAATATCGATTAGAATGTATGCAAGACAACGGATGGCAACCATGTCAAATTGCAGTAAATTGTGTAAACAAATTTTGAGTTGTTTTTCATTTACCAAAAATGTTTAACGTATAAGGTTATATTTGTGCATAAATTTCAAACGCAACAAGACTTTACGGACAATGTATCAAAATTGGAAGATAAATTACAAAATGTGATGAATTGCCAACTTTATGTGCGTATTTGTAATTTATAGAATTCTTGATGATTATATGTCGTACGCCGAGGTGTCGGACATAACTCGTATGAATGCATGTTATTTGGGTTGCATAAGTTATAGCATGAATAATGAGTTCTACTATTTAGAACAACCAAAAATCCTTGTTTGGCTTGAACGCCCCTCGAATTAGAAAAATTCCAATTAATGCATTCTTTAATAAGTTTGTAAACGATTTCTTTTGAATACTTTGTTTGTTATTACAGTAATTATTTTGATACGTGATAAAGTTTTAATGGATCGGTTCCAGTATTAGCAGATGTATATTTCTGACAGAAACGAGATTTCACAATAACAGGCACTTAACGAGCAAATTTAGTTTCGGCCGTATTCACAAAAAAATGAAGTTATCGATTAGCCAATTAAATTAATGAAGCAATTTTTCTTGAAGAAATTCCACCGCGTGAACACGAAAATTTGATTTTAATTAATAAATTATGTTTACAGGCACACACCTAGCATGTATCCGCTGTCTCCGAGTGCAGGTTTTAGGAGTCCATATCCTACAACGTTACCGATCTCGACGTCGAGTCTCCCAACGGACCTGTATAGGTTTTCACCGACAAGTCTGATCCCTCCACATCCCGGTTTGTCACCGCACGGACATCATTTAGGATCGCATCCGGCCATCGTAACCCCGGGTCCCAAACAAGAGCTGCCAGATCTTAACCATAGATATGCGAGGTGAGTAAAATTAATTTTTCATCTTTGCAAGTCTCATCCCGTTAACGCCGTATCGCTGTTATAGATGCAACCCTCTTTGCATCTTAATAGGGTTCACTAATTGCAATCGTGAATAATCTGATTCGAAGCAGCCATGCGAGGAATGAGATCCAAGATTGGTTATCGGACGACCGGCCATTGGTCAGCCGTTGCCCGGCAACCCTCTTCTGCAGCCACGGACCAGAAGGGTTGCTAACGACGCCGCGCCCTTCTAAATTCTTGTTTGGTTTTCATTTATAGAATGTTTATTTTATGCTCTCGTTTTATACTGTGGAACTAAATTGAATTTTTTTTTGTTTAAAACATTGGTTTTCGCTTCAAAAATTAAAACGAAACAATTTCGTTGCGCAATGTTGTCAATGTTCAATGTATGGTTCGGTTGTAATGGTATGGGGTTCTTGAGATATGTATGTATATGTGACCTGGTGGTATTGATTATATGTAGAGATGACGCGTTAGCAGAGCTCGACTCTCGCGAATTTGTAATTACCACTCTATAGCATGCAAGAGTTGACGACATTCTTTGTTCACATTCGTATTACGTATATGCACGTGATTACGTGTAGAAAGTGATGAAGGGTTTGCATAAATATGCAAAAAGCTGTTGCAACTTAAATAACTGATGTATTGTGTCTTTATTTTGATGCACTTAGAGATTTACAGTTACCGTATATATTCAGGGAGAAAATGGTGGAAATCTCACGTTAACATTCTAGAATTTAAAAAATACTAAGCGATGGTTTCCAATTTTTGATAACGATTTATATTTTTGAACTTGATGCATAGGTGGTCTTGTTAAACACATCTTAGAAGCACAACAAACTTTGTAAATTGTAATCATGCGAATGCCATAACTTTTCCGTTTACTGCCATATGTACGCCTATTAGACTCATATTTGCAAACAATGGATCATTGATCACCGTTGGATCATTTTTAACAAATACCGTTACAAATAAAGTTTCACTTAACCTTCCGTTACTTGAATACATATTTTAAGAAGAAAAATTATTTAAACTTCAAATTAGAATCATTAGCTACAATTGAGCCTTAACTAGACGCATTCCCTGCCTATAGACCGCTTTATTTGTATTAACCTGTAATTACTCTACAGTATACTCATAAAATTAAATAATATAACAGCAAGGATTATAAACAGCTAAAATGCAGATACACAAAATTGCAACGCAATTGCCGTAATTATCGATATGCCCTGTACAGTGCACACCCAACTGTGCGCCTATGAGCCTTCCCATCTTATGGCTTAAATCAGATAGTTACGGAATACCTTATGTTTAACCATCTATATTTGCATGCGGCACATTTACAATGCCAAACCGTATGGAAAAACAATAGATCGAAAACCAGTAAAAGCGCTAACGCTTTAAACAATTAAAAAACTCCGTTTGAAACTCTGTAAATACAAGTTAGTGCTAAACAAATACGATTGAAATAAAAAGTGACGTTACAAAGCACAACATAATATAATCATGATCAATTGCCATAACTACGGTAATTACAATGAAATGATACTAGATATTATTTAACTTAGATAAATAACAACCAAAAAGATATTGAATTGAGTAGATGCCAGAGCCAAAAAATTAAGCCGAAGGAATCACTAAAATAGTTAAACTAAGAAAAACTAACCAAAGAATCCTCTGAAAAATTAAAAGTTTGTACGGTACCGGATAAAATGTTTGCAATTAAGATAGGAACAATTATTATGAATTAAATAAACATACTGGAAAAATGTCTTTGTAAATTCTGTGTTCATTAACATAAGCAATCATTTTTAAAAACCGCTTTCCAGGCGTGCCATTAAATAACAAGTTCTTAAATAATAATCAACATAATACGAAAAAATTATCGAGTGGTACTAAAAATTTGGAAATTAATTGATTGCTACAGTTTAACACAAATAACTTATAGGAAAAATGTAAATTGCAAAACTACGATGAATTATATTCAATCAAGACTGTGAGTATATAAATTTCGGAATAAAAATAAATACCTGATGTATGTTCCGTTCTTATTATTACAATAGATTATATTTTAAATATAATCTTATGTGAATATCTTTTAACTTATTTTATTTAGTATACTCTGATAATGTTGTTTTAATAATAAGAACGAATCATATCAGCTTAATTTAATTATTAGATAATTGTTTGGCAACAATTTTATATAAATAAAATATATTTAAATCCCAATTATTAAGAAGAAAATGGACGAATTTAACGATAAATACTAAAATTTTGAAGCAAAGTTCATCAAGGCAGTGTTAAGTGAGCATTAAAAAAATCTTCGTGACAATCAATAAAAACTGCAACGCGGCATGATGAATACTGGGTTTTTTCCATGCCATAATTTAATAAATTGAAGAAAACGATGTGGCGACACAAAAAGGAAATCAAGAAATTGTCACAGGATTTTGCAACTCGAGAAAAACGAAATTCCGTAAAAATTAGTCGTATTCACACGGATATATTCGCTATATGATTTTACTATTAAAAAGCTTCAACAAGTATTCGTATTCTATTCGTCAAACCGTCGCGCCATCGCTGTTCGTATGAATAGAATGGTTTCATTGACGTAGATACGCTGAAACTTGTATAAAACAGAAACTCGTTCAAATGGAACGGTTCTTCCGGTTTCATAGTATTTGCATTCATTGTTTTATGCATTAGATAGTTGTTTTCAATTAATTTTAATTTTTTCTCAAAAACTCTTGTTTTTACAAAACCAATGAAGGAGTCCAAAACGTTTTTAAATAAATTAGGCTGTTTTATGCATATTTTCTAATTATTAGTTTCATTCTAATAATAAGTTGAATACGTACAAATTAACAAAGTTTCAAAATCGGAAAAGGCACAAATATAGAAAAATTTTCCTCGACCGAGATTTGAACCCGGACCTCTGCATTGATACTTCAGCGTGCTGCCATCTGCACCACCAAAGACCATATCGCAATCTACTGAAAAAATTTTTAGTAGACTAGGTGCTGCAGATCCCGATAAGGGAAAATTTTTCTATATTTGTGCCTTTTCCAATTTTGAAAATTCACTGCTGGATTAAATAGTTTTAAGTCGTATATTTATATACACAACCTCTTCCAACATTAAATTGATTAAGGATTGCTAATTTTTCTCCCTTGTGATTACAGGGGAGGGTTAACTGTTTGCAAACTCCGTTTTTATTAATGCAAAACATCTAGCAAATATTATTTTTTATCGTTGCACAAATTCGAAAAAAAAATAGAAGCCTCATTTATGCTTCGGCCTTCGGTTCTTCAGAGAGCTCTCAAGTTAAACATTTTTATATAAAAAGTCCCCTTAATTTATTTTGAAAACCCCAGTCGGTGTACTTTTTGAACAATATTTAGCTAGTGTAGAGAACTTTGAACAATATTTTCGGGAAATACCCTGAAATTTTTGTCACGATTGCTCTAGCTATTCTGATTAAGAGGCGTAACCGTAATTCTGGTTACAAATTAAAATATGGCTTCTCTACAACTAAAATTCTGCGTAATTCGAGTTTTAGCAAAAATCGATAGTTAACATTTTTAACGCTACTGATAATTTAATGATTTTTAATAACATTGCATTGAATTTTATATCAACATTATAGGTTTCAAAATATTGTGCCGATTACTACTCGATGTTGTAAGATCAAAAATCAATACGCGTACGCCTTCCAGCCACAATTATAAGTATGACTGTAAAATATACAAATACAATAACGAATTATGAATATAGAACTTTTAAAAATGCAAATAATATTAACTAAGGAATTTTTAATTGAATTATTGAAGCAGTAGCTAATAAAAAAATCCAATGAAAAATTCTCGCTAGGTCTTCTAATAATTATTTTCCATCCCTTCAATGATTATACAGTATTCAGTGATCCTATTGATTATAAATCTTTTTTTCACATTTTTCCACAATTCCCTTGAACTGCAAACTACATCATATTCCATCCAAGTTTGAGGAAATATTCCTCTAATGCCTCCATAATCACATTATTGCTCTCGTATTTGTTGCTCGAAAACTTTAGAAACAAACAACACTAGAGACTAGATTCATCGCTTTAAATTCAACCTCATGAATCGTGTTTCTCAAAGTCAGACTTTTATGCGCGGGACCGTTGACCTTTTTTTTTACAATCTCCAAATTGCTCAATAATCGATTATCAAAATTCTTTCAGCATCTCAAAACCTTGTAGCCAAAATTTTGATCGTAGAAGCGTGAACTCACAGGACGTTTTTCTAAGTTTCATTGTTTAGGTTCAAAATTAGAGTGTCTGTAGTTTCATATACCGCCACAAAACGGTCAAGAACGTTTTTGGAATTTTTCTTAAACAAAACTAAATTAGCCGCGAAGAAGGAACTCGCATACGCTTTTGTTCGGGTGTCGACATTCAAGGTTTTCCTGTGGAACCCTAAATTGTGCTATCAAAATAGTGTGATGCACACTGTCAATCTTTTGGGTTATCGAAAAATTAGAATGACCAGCACCTTTTGCATGTTGCCATAAAATTCCACCAGGTACAAATTCCCATGGCCAAAAAGGATCACCGCATGAGCTCACGTTTTCCATTTTGATGAAGCTTTGCAGAAGTAGTTTAACATAAATAAATTTTATATTACCAAACATACATTTGTCAAAGTTAACAAAAACTTACACCATACAAAACAGTTACGTTATTACCTGTAATGATGACATAGTAATGCAGTATTGTCAGAAAATATTCGCCTACATTTGATATTCAAACATAGTAGAAAGTCGATAATTCGCCCCGTTTTGTGGAGAGGGGAGTAGACGAATTACATAAATGGACGAAATACAAAATAAATATATGTACAGCCATGTAGAAAATTATCAATAACTCAATTAGTACATTTTGTACCCGAAAGATACTCAGTTACTTAGTATAATGCAATATTTATTCCATTAATTTGTAAGCAGTGTGGGTTAAATGTTCTACTCGTAAATATTCAAGGAATTTAAGGTCATACGCTTTTGAGTGTATTTTAAATTTAATTATAAACAATCCAATAACACCCCAAGAACATGAGGTTGCATGTATAATTTACTGTACATTTTTTAGAAAAAAGTTGGCTAATTCTATTCGCTGTCTTTGCTATCATAGAATTTGTTTAATTTATTTGGCGTAACAGGTTGTAAAACATGACAAAATACCCAGTAAGGGATATAGAGTTTCTACCACAATTCTAAAGAAAACAGCTGTCAAAATATGGCAACGTTGCACAATGTTGGGAATAATGCGCTCTTTCCTCTACATATTTATTTCTTATTATTATAGTTCAGTTTCTATTAGCGCGGTACGGCTTTGGTTCATTGATCGTGATATGTCCTGAACAATAACAACTCCTTCCAAAGCGTTTTATGTCCAGGACGATAAATATTGTATAACCCTCATATGTGCAAAACCCATAGTAATTCACCCATTTCTGGGCTAGATTTACATCGATTGTGTTGAACTTTACAAAACCCGGGCAAAATTTTGGCTTGTCGCATAGCTTGTGGTATAATCCTTGGGAAATAGCCCAATAAAACCCCTAATCTATATACTACATGTCACGTGTTCCATATATCTGTAACAAACATTTTGACAGATACGAGTTAGACGGTTTTACAGAAGATTCCGTTGCGAAGCTTCTGAAGTCGTCCAAAAGTATAGTAGAAACATTCATAAAAATCAAAATTCGGGCAAGCATAGTATTGCAACCAAATTACCTGTGAATAAGGGCCTTTCAATGCCCACATTTACACACATTTACATCATCAAAAAATAACATCAAAACGACAATTTTTTCACAAGAAAAATGTTTTAATGAGGATGTCAAATAGTGACGATTCAACAATCTGCTTGCTCTCCCAAATTCTCTCGCCTGAAAACCATTTCATTCTTTAAGTCGATGTTTTTAGATGACGCATACGTTTTTCCCATGCGAAAAACTACTAGTAGCGGTATGCTTAAAGTGTAGAGGAGTACAATCATCCTTTATCTGCTTCTTCCGATTTTTTATGCTTAAATTTTCAGCGTTCCCTCAGTTTATTTGCAACAGTTGTGCCAGTTTCCTGTATTTTACCATGTCACTGGTCAAACATCAATTTTTCCGTATAACCCATCATTTCCATGAATAATTTTCACGGCTAGCGTTTTCGCACTCATATAACCATTTTAAGTCGTTAAGAAAAGCTTATGTATTGACTTTCATATGCCAAAAATGGTATAATTTTCACTTTTTAAAATATTCTTTTAGTAGTGGTCGGCCAAAAAGTGCGAGACTTCATACGTGGGAGAATCGCAAAAGCAAAAGAGCGTCGAGTCACTACAGTGCATTATAGCTCACACAAATGGAAAAGGAAAATGTTTTTCTAAACACCTTGTATACTATTGTATAGGTTAAACTTTTTTTCAAACAGTAATTAATTTTGAGTGAATGTATAGTTAAGAGATGTTTTCAGCGGGGCATTCTGCAAAAGTCTCACAAGTCCAAGACTCATTAAAACTCACACACAACCAAAACATTTTATGTAAAGTGTTCTCTCCTTGTTTTTTCATTAAACATATCCGGCTACACGTGAAATGGAATTTCAATTAAATAAAAAATAATGGGATGCACGTTTACCTCGAACTCGTAACTAAAAATATACCTAACAAAACTAGGCCCATTTTGTGAGCTTAAAACTGTAGTTGAACAAACTCGTCATTACATGTAAATTACCAGAATGTTTACATGACAGTCTAAGCCATCTTCGCGCTTTAATTGAATGGTATTTATTTACGTGTGGTCTTAAGTAGTGTTTTTAAACTTTAAATATCTTTTATAGTCAAAGTTTATTCCTCTTTTTAATTGATATTGTAATTGTCTAAGATTGCGTGTTTATTTATTTTTGTTCGATTATTTAACCGCAATTGCTTTTGCAACCTTGAAATAACAAATCAAGTGGCGCTCCGAAAATCTACTGCGCATGCAACTGTAATCGTTTACGAATCAAATTGCTTCAAGTTTTCTTTTTATAGACTTCTTTGAAATTAAATTTTACAATAGACCAAAAGTGTTAACCATCAAATTCAAATTAATGTTTTTTATATTTTTGAAAATTAAAATTGATAGAACTGTATAAATAAATTTTTAAAAGAAGGCTAAACGAAAAATGAAAAATTGGATACATACTTCGTGCTGCCATCTGCTGTTACTAATTTCACTACATTAATTTCAAATGTATTGATTTTTAAAACAAATGTACAATTGTAAAATTACTCAACCTTCAAAACAAAAGAAAAACTCCAAGATGATTTAAAAATTATTTTAATGTTAAACGTGCCTTTTCTTAAAAACATTTTGCAACTGTTCATTTATTTCTGCTTGATCAGCTTTGTTTGAGAGCTAAAATTACTTTAAATTAAAAAGGAACATGACGACGATGTTAGATTTGGTTTACTGCTGATGGTGTTAATTAAGTTGCCTAGCAACGCCTGGCACTTGTTACGCCGATGGATACAGTTTTCTTTCTAGAGCTTAAATGATAACGATTTTTTTAAATTATAGATATTTATATTTTGATTTTTTAAGCACTATTTTTTGGACACGTGACGCTTTGTATATTGTTGGATGTAATGGAAAATAATTAATGTTCTGTAAATGATTGATCCTGTGCAATATTTAAAACAAGTTATTGCGCAATTAATAAATTATAATAATTTTCGAGCTGTTCAATTATAATTCTACACGTATTTATGTATTACTAATTTATTTTCCGCCATTTTTACACACCAATATCAATTTCAGAACTAGCTGAGCTGTGATTCATATTTATATAAAAACTATTAAGACGCTGTGAATACTAAAATTCTAGACATTGGATTTGTTTGCGGTGCGCTGCGCAATTGGGACTATGGTGACTCATCGCGGAATTTTTCCACTTTTCCACTCATGAACGTCATCGCTAACTTTGTCACAATATTTACGAGAACAGGCTGCAAGCACATAATATTATGCAAAGTATCCAGTGATTCCAAGACTTCAATATAAAAATGAGATTTTACACAATTCGGCTAATAAAGAATAAACACCTGGTCAGTATTCAGAGAATTCTTGACGAATGTGTATGAATTTCAGGTTAATCGGTGTAGAGGGGTAAAACTACTTTGGTGTATAAAATGAACAAAGAAAAACCACCACTTACTCAAATTAAATCGTATTTTAGGTTATCATCATAAGAAGAAAAGTGGCCGCACACTGAGTAGTTAAATCACCACGATACTCTCCGTGTGTATTCACATGTGATGTTGTGCACCCTTTCCTTCTCTGAAGAGCTGTTCTCTAGAAGTTTTCGATGGGGATAGAGTTCTCTCAGTGAGCAATGGTTCCGCCTACTATTCGGTATGCGGAAGCTTATCATTTACTCTGCCCTGTGTCTTCTTGCTGAGCAGCAAAATAGTAATATCTTGTGACAGTTTTTTCCGTCTTCATAATTTAATAGAATTCAACTTTTATGCATCAACTAGTTTTGGAAAATATTATAATTGAAAAAAGTATTATCAAACAATATAGAAATGAAGAAAAAGCAGAATTACACAATGTTTCAAAGATGCACGGCAATGTAGGGCGAATATCGAAATGAAATGTAAATAAGAGCGGGGGTCACTTAACTATAGTTGCAGAAAAAGTAAACCAAGAAACCATCAGGAAGAAAACACCCACTAAGAAGACCACAAACCAACTATATTAAAATAAGATAAAAACGAAAAAAATATTTACTTCGATGCATCAACAATCGTTGTCATGTTTGCCTGGAGCCTAAAGACGCCGGTGCGAATTCGGCTGAAGTCGAAGCAAAACTTTTAAAAACATGTCTTATATAAAGAGATAAAGTCGTAGGTCCGTGTCAATCGTTAAAATTCTCCAGGTTTAGCGAAATAATAACCATAAGGGCCAAAAGAATTTTCGCATACCAAACCCTCAGCCACAGGGCAAACAAAATAATTTACATAACGGATTGGCAGCTTGCAGCTTGTGGTTAGCATGTTTGCCTCTACATCCAAGGAACGCGGGTTCAAACTCGATGAGGTCGGTAAATTTTTTAGCGGAGAAAATTTTTAAAAAACAAGCCTTTTCGGATAAGGAACTAAAATCGTAGGCCCCATGTCAATGTGATGTTTGGCACGTTAAAAATCCCTACTGGTGGTGGAACACCTCCATATTCGGAAAAATTCTAGTGGGCGTGGTTCCACCCCAAAGGGGCCAAGGGAATTTCCGCATCCGAAGCCTCGGCCACAAAAGAAACAAAAAACAAGGCTTCGGAATGCAAAAATTCTTTTGGTCCTTTTAGCTGCTATGGTTATAACACCATGCCGAACCTAGAGGAGTTCTGCCCTCCAGTAGAGTTTTTAACGTACCCAACATTACACTGACACGGGGCCCATGATTTAACTTCCTTGGGAAGACATGGTTTTAAACTTTTTCCATTGAAAAATGCATCAACCTCGATCAGGTTTGAACCTGCATGCTTTGGGTGTAGACACAAACATTGGAATCATTACACCAAGGACGGCGTGTTTTACTTTTTCCGTTGTTATTATAATTCTACCGTACAAAAGTGGACGGTAAAGGTAAAAGAAATGAAAAGAATGAAGAGAAATATACTACTCCAGAGAATTCAAAATTCCCTGAATACCAATCAAGACATTATATAATTCTTTAGTTACAAAATAAATAGCTTTATTGTTACATAGAAGTTATGTAATTGAGCTGAGAAAACGTTGACAATTTCGGACACAAAATGAATATAAGGTTATAACCACTACAGTGTCACGGTTTAACGGTCGATAACACGTCGCATAAATCCGATTACCGCAAGGTCATCAGCTGAGCGAAGGGGAGTGGGACGACTTAAATATGTTCCCGTAACAGAAATCGTTTCAAGCTTGGAAGGTGCCACTTACTAATACAATATTTATTATAATCCCAAACGATAAAATGGAAACAACTAGAAAGAACCAAATTATATGACCTCCAATCTAGCAAAAATATTTACATTAATACAGGCCAACCAGAAAGTTAGTTAGTTTTTAACATTTCCCGCCTTTGCGCGCCGAATATAGAGTGCTACAGGGGGTTGCTCTTGAGAGTTCACTTCGCCACAGAATATTTAAAAAATTCTAACGATTATATTGTAGAAATTATAATCAAATAAATATAACTCTTCAAGTACCCTTCGTATAGTTAAAATATAACGACAGCTTACGCTAATATTTTATAAACACACATTTTCTTAACGAGTAATTTGTAAAATTCGAACCATTTTGTATTCATTTTGCGTTATGTAGAATGACCACTTTAACATACTTAACAAACAAAACTTATGACACAAATTAGCAACACATTAAAAGGTTTCTTTGTTAAATTATTAGGTAAAATTAAGTTGAAATTCAATAAAATTGTTAATAAAATTTTAAAATTATGGCATTAACAATAATATTTTATGGTTATTTAATAAACAATGCTTAAGTTACTCACATAATAAATACTCGAAATTTAGGAAACACATTTTAGAGAGAACTTATTTCGAATACTGCAATTCCTGATTTATTATTACAAATTATTTTAGCGTAAGTTTACATTCTTATGAAAAAAGGGTTTTTATGTAAAAACTGTCGAAAAGTAGCAAATGCTAAACTATAAATCAATTGAGACAGAGAAATTTTATACTTGGGCTCGATATTCTGTTTACTATTTACTACAATTACGTTTAGTAATTAGTCCTTTTCTATTGCCACAAATATATGATGTACATGGACTTCGTATTTAGTTTAGAGTATTTTAAAGAACAATTTAAATATTCGGAGAGAATTTGTTTATTGTTTTGGTATTCTACAAGCCCATAAGATCGACCCCTTGAAAAGGTGGGTTATAGATTTGGTTAAAGTTTTCCTAGAAATATTATGACGCCTGTGTTTTAAATGTTCGCAATGACTCGTAATGTTATTAAAAAGGCTTTAGTTTCTCCCTATTTATAAATTTCGAATATTATCTCTGAAACACTTTTCAATAGTGTTTCTATTGTTTTACCTGAAACCTCAAACTATGCTATTTCCAACCAACTTACGACAATATGTCACTTATTTTCCCATAAAATCATTTGACCGTTTTGAACTGTAACACTTATGCAGTACACCGGATGGGAAGTATAACATCCATAGTCAAAAGAGAAAGGAATCCTTAACAAATATTCAATTATTGGGCTACTGCCTAACAATGTATTTCCTTTAAGTTAAATGAACTTTCATTGTAATTTCCTAATTTCGTCTTGTTTAAATCATTTATTAACTTGCGTTAATTTTATAAAACTATATTAAAAATAATGTTGACTGTGGCTTTGAGAACGAATAAAAGTAGCGCCATATATACAAGTGACTCAAAAACCAACTTCTAGGAGTGTCTGCCTTGAAAATGTTTAAGAGATAATATTTTCAAAGCAATTGAGCACGCCCGACATACTATGGCAGAAAACAATTGATAATTCAAGAATTTAACCCAATTTGGAAGCGGTCGAAACCCTCAGAAAAAGTTTTCATCCGTTGAACCATCAAGGCCAGAGGTTCTACAATTATTAATCCATGTTGTTCATCAGGTTTTGCGTGAATAAAATAGGTGTTTGAAGCTGAGTCGCTGGCAGTATCAATTTGCGTAGTTAGGTGTAGGAAAAGAAACAACGATCCGTGAAGTTAGTGAAACCAGCACTCTTTCAAATATTATTTAGGTCTTTGATATCAGACAATTGCGTTTAATTCATTTTGGTGAAATCACAGTAGGTTTTACGTCTGGTTTGCTTATAGATGATTTAAATTGTAAAGATCCACTTTCGTCATTGCGTTAGGATCGAGTCCACTATGCTGCATGAATTTGTTTCGTCTGGCTTTACTGTGTTCGTACAGTTTTAGACACGCAAATTAATTTATAAAGCCTATTCATTTCAACCGTTGTGAAAAAAAAATTTTTGGGCCGCCACTGCATAATGAAATAAAGTTGTGCTATAAAAAATTATTAACAATATCATGAGTCGCTTTAGCACTGGAATAATCAAATAGTCAGAAGTGTTGACTATTATTTCAATATAAATATTGCACCGACGGTTCGTAGATTCGTTTTTTTCAACGCCCTGTATTTTGAAAACGGTGTATTTACTCATCTAAGTAAGTAGCATTAAATCGTTATAGTTTCAGGTCAAGTTTTATACAATGCAAATGAAATGTTCTGACAGACTCATCAACGTGCAACTCAAACTCATAAACCTAGAAAAATGAAATTTTGGAAAAACAATCATCTTATAAGAAGGGAATTTCTTAAATGCAACCCCTAGGGGATGGAAAGGGGTAAAATGTTTTAGTAAATTTATGAATAACTCTTAGACTCCATGTTTTTTGATTATCAAAGTTAACCACACAATTGTCAAAAAAATCTAGATATATTCAAAATTTCAGCCTTTTAGAGGAAAATATGGGTAAAATATATTCTTTCCTCGTTTCTCAATATGTCTTGGCTTAATTAAATGACAACTTGCTTTTTGCTTACTAAAGTTAGCTAACCAACTATTTGGAAATTAAATTCAAAATTTTCAAAAGTCCCCCTTTAAAATGGCGGCAAGGGTGTAAACTGTTTTTCCGGATTTCTCAAAATCTTAATCTAGGATAACTTACTTTTTGTTTATAAAAATTATAGACATAAATTCCTAAAAACTATGTACAGAATTTTTCAGAATTCCACACTCTAGGGTGAAAAGGGGTAACATATATTTTTCCGAATTTTTCAGTATCTTTTAAGCTTGATAAATAATGACTTGTGTTTTGGTTGTAATAGTTAATCATTAAATTGAAAATTTTCAAATTGCTCTTAAGGCCCGACGAAACGATGACCTGCCGTTTACTTATAACAGTTGCCCACATAAATGCCTAAAAAGGGGTAAAATATGTTTTTTCCGATTTTATCAATATCTGATGCCTGATGAGAAATGAGGAAAGAATATTGATAGCTGACCAAGAAAAAGAAGGACGATGCACTGGAAAGGATGTACAATGTTGAACCGACAAAACTCAGCTTGCTGCTACATGAAGTTCAAAGCTCGGCGTTCTTCTCGGTGCTAAAGATTGTGAACAGTGTTGTCCATCCCATATTCTAATATGTATACAAAGCATTTAGTTTGCAGTAGGATGCTAAACACTGGGAGGACGGCGCTCTTTGTAATTTTTCTTTTAAGTGTAGGACTTCAATAATGTTGATTTGGTAATAGTGCAATGACAGTCTTTCAGAAAACATTACACGGCAGATTGAGAAAAACCGTACACCGCAGGTTGTGTTAACTGGCTTTGAACGGACATAGTACCGCCAACCTCGTCCAAAAAGGTCGCAAAAGCCTTTGCGAATATGGACTATCGGATAAACTACAGATTCTTGCCCAAATTGGTGTCCAATAAATTGGGCTCACTAATGAGTAACTTTATGTTTATCGTCAGGTCCTTAGTAACATTGCAAAACAGGGCTTTTTTTGATTGCTCCTCATTAATTTGCTTTTGCAGACAAAAATTGATAATCGTAGCATCACTCTGGTATTGCTGCTACTTTGTTCGAAGGAGGAACAACGCCTCATCTCGTTCATGTATAAACTTCCCTGTGTAACATCCCAATATAGAGCAATATAGCTCAGGTACCTAGAGACAGTAAGTTGATTGTCTGGAACCAAAGCACCGTAACACAAAAGTGGTTTTGTGTCATTGAGCAAAAGGCTGAAAAACATGGGCAATGATAAAGTGACGGGAAGGGGGGTCACTATATTTCTGGCTGAGGACTTTCGTCAGATTCTGTCAGGTGTTCAAGGTAACTTGCACTGATGGGTTCCAAGCGTGCATTAATCTGAACTGGATACTCGATATCCACCTAAGGGATGTTTCGCGTACAAGCAAAATATAAAAAGAGGGGGTGTTTACATGAAACTAATAATGATAATTTACATCGCGGTGGAAATTCAAATACTACAATGTATGCTTGTCAATTAATCGAAGGGCTGTTGAAACGTAATGGACTGATGTATCCCTTGTTGGGCTAGCTAAAATGTGCGCCACATTAAATGGTACACATAACCAAAAACAAGATAGGTTTAAACCATGGGATGAAACATGCATACCCTTCAGCTATTACAAAATAAGCGTGACACGACTTTGGGCTTTTGGGTTTGCAAATTTCACTGAACAAAGCAATTATACATGTTATGCTTACCAGGTGAGGATGGTCAATGTGCGCAGTTTCAATCACAACACGTAGTATGTTACGCACATTACAAGATAAAGGATTAATTGGTAAGAAAGGATGCTGCGAATTTAATGTGGGTCATTTCTAATTAGTGTCTGTGTGACACAATTTGTATTGGTGCAATACGATAGAATTTAATTGTGTTGGTCGTGTTAAAGGGTTCGACTTAAAAAATACGACTAACTTAGAACAAGTAAATATACACGCTTTTTTGGAAAGTGTTGTTTACATGGTAAATGTAAGAACAAGAGCAGTAAAGCTAACAAACGCGCTACCAGCATTTTTAATTCTATAATTTTGATACAATGTAATTCTTTTTAAAGTTACTTTCAAATATTAATTATATTTTTAATTTAACCACAAATGTAATTTTGCTGGTTTATTTCAGTGGTATTAAACAGGATAATCTCTCTGCCGGGTATTATTCTAAACCTCTATTAAAAATGTTTGACGGAACCTATCCTGCGTTAAAGGAAAGATGACTGTTCCTGGCCACTTCAACTTAGCAGTGACAGATTTTGCAGACCTCATAACCAATATCTAGAACAACAACACTCTGGTACCTAAAAACAACAAGGTTGCTGTCATTGACGCACACTATTTTGCTTAAGTCGTTTGAAGTCGGTTGTATAAACTGATAACGCGGTTTATCGCCACGTTGAATTCCTTAACACCTTCAACCGACAAACTTCGAATTAAAATGGGGACGCCGGTAGTGTTGCTACGAAACCTCTGATTTCCCATACTCTGTAATGGCTGCGAGTTAAAGCCCTCCCAGTTCTCATACCACGTATGGTATACCACTCATGTTATCAGAGTACTCATTTGAGTTCAAGAAACAACAGTTCTCTCTCATATCTGCTTTGACATGACCACCATGAAATCCTAGGGGCACTCGGTAAAGGTGCCAATAAATGATTTGATTTGACACGTGCAATTCTAGACGTCCCGCTAAGAGTGAACTCGTAGAAAAACCTTGAGAGTAAAACTAAGGATCTACAAGGACTTTAACTTCTTTCTACCTGGGCGCGAACGAAGTCGCAGATAACAATTATAATTGTAAATAGTGTTTTGAAAACAAGTGCAGTGTGCGATACTTCCAACTACTATATCATTAAATTATGTTTGACTGTTTGACCGAAAATGAAGTTCAGCCATATTGGCAATATTTTGAATAAAGTATACATTCAAATATATTTAATTCTCGCTTTTTCTTAGATCCTTTATTCTTAGATAATAATAAAGGTAAAATGCATGAAAATGTTAATGCATATAATTCCAGAAACGACTGTCTAAAGCAATTTAACAAAAATAAAATCCGTAAGCTACTGCTTACGTGAGAATTTATAGTCACGAAAAAAGATTAAGCAAGCGCGGAAGCTATAACAGTAATTCATAAAATCACGCCTAATTTCAATCAACCTCTTTAAAGACATAATTAAACTAAAACGTAAGAATTATAGACTTCAGAATTACAATCCACAACCGCAATTAAATTCTTAATTATAATTTATATATGGTAATTAAAAATAAAGTTGTACTTATAAAGACAATATTTGAATTCTACATTTCTGTAAATAAACGACGAATCGATATAGATTTTGTTCGGACGAATTAGCAAATTAAACATCCACACAATTGGAAATTTAGAAACAAAATTGAAATTTTGATGGTTCGTGCACGTGCTGAGAATGACTAAGTGGTATTTTGCAATGTTAATAACTACAAGACTAATTTGTAACGATTGTGTTTCACCGAATGCGTGTAGCGGAATTGCGAAAAATAATTACCTGCAAATTAACCAAATCAGAGTGTGTTATGTCTATGCTCTAGAGTTTTAATTATGCAGAAATGATCTTTTTATCGTTTTTATGTAAACAAATTGTTTCTAAAAATACTAATCTAATGGCACTCATTGTTGGCATGTTATTCTTTGAACCCAAAGGGCGCGGATTCAAACCTGGTTGAAGCCAACAATTTTTTAGCAAAGAAAAAATTTAAAAATATACCTTGTTCTGGGGTAAAGAAGTAGTTTGGGAAGGGGGGAGGGGTACCTCAAGAATCGGCTAAATTCTAGCAGACATGGCAAAATCACCTAAGCTACCGCATTTTAGCAAATAATTGGTATGAAGTATGACTTGCACACTTGCGTTTTGTGCGGCATCAGATACACTTCACAATAGTTTGCGTTTAAAGCATTTGAAAAAAATTAATTTTGACGACAAGAGGGCCAGCTTGGCGTTCAAGTAACCTGCCTCCTTTAAGTTAACGATCTGCAAAGAATAACTACAGAAGTATTCTGTTTCTTTAATGCCGTGACCGGTCATTTCTTGCAGTGAAAAGCTTAAAATTTGAAAAATTGTTGGAAACCCTTGCTTTGGGTCTCACCCTACATTAAATAGCACCCAAAAGTTCGAATAGTAAATTTCTAAAAATGCACTGACAAGGGTCGCTCTAAATATTACGTAGATTTGATCTCGATTGTTGTGTAAAATATTACGTATACTCAGCTGAGAAAAAATCACGGTTTACGCAGGTTAATAAAGTGGGCAGTACTTATTACTTCGCCATTTGGATTACACGAGGCACTTTGTTCGTATAAAAAATTACTCAAATCGAGATTTCCATAAAGTCGCAGTCGTTCACTGGACAGAGCGACTATACATGAAAGGCTTGCGCAATTCCCTAAAACGACAACTTCAGAAATGTTTTATTTTGCACCAATTTCACACTTCGTTTTAAAAATGGTCTACTATTACAGATTAAGGGATTCAGCGCAAAATCCGAAATAGAGTAAAGTTCGAGCGCTTCATATGCCAGGATTAAAGTATAATAGTTACAGCGCAAAATGATGATCGCATAATTCTTGCGTTCTCTTTTCAAAAATTTAATCTTTAAAAAGTGGGCAGCTCGCTCAACTTGACCGTTAAATCAGTCCGCTACGACAACCTAAATTGATAAATTCCAGCAAAACAGCATGAGTGCACTAATTTAAACGTGAATTTGTATCAAATTTTCTCAAAGCGCGAAAGAGCTAGGTTAACGGAAATGAATTGAGCATCTGAGCTTATGCCATTATGAAGTAGTGTTTGATGGCTCAAGTTTTATTTATTGCTAAGCATGTACGTGGGTTTCTGAAGACTACTACCTCTGTAATTAAGTGGAACACAGAATGGAACACCTAAACTGGACAAATTTAGCCACGTCAGTCACGCCTACGCTTTGTTTTCGTAACCACTTTCTGACAGCCCTCAAAACTTCTTCATTGGATGCATGCCGATGCCCATGAAGATCTTTCGTTTTCAACAAAAGTTTGGGTGCGCTAAGTTTGGGCTGTATACTGGTGTGGTCATATCGTAGAAAAACTCATCTCTTGCAAATCCTCCGTAATTTGTCACAAGACGAAATCGCAATAACGCATGTGCCAGAAACACCAGTGTTTTAGCAACGGCCGACAAAGCTACAGTGGAGCGAGGCGTGGTTCTCCTGTACTGCAAAGCTAAACACTGTTGGGAAAATAGGTCTAAATCGGTAAAATATGGGCGCCACTGTTTTCAAGACCACTGCAGACAGGTAATGTTTGAAGAACACCCTGT
>JAHWXV010135758.1:0-17713 GCA_024586415.1 Phrixothrix hirtus | reverse complement strand
TTCTAGAACTTATCAGGAACTCTGGAACTATTGTAAATCTACATAGAACTCCAAGAAAAATTATATTTTTAAAACAATGGGGGGCTAACTTCACACACACATAGCGCGCTTTGATGTTTAGTTGATATTCATTTATGCGGCAATCCCCGCGTACAAATCTTCTATTACTTAAATACTGCGGACACTAAGGTGACGATCTCCTTTTATTATTCTTCGTACAGTCACAATGTTCTCTTCAATAACAGAAATTTGTTAAAGACTTACCTCCACGATGAAATTCATTGTACCAATACTTGACAGAAGCTAGTGAGCATGTTTCACTGTTAAACACCTTGTTTATTTAATCACAGCATTGACGTCTGCAATTGTGAAAACGTCAGTACCCGATACCGATCAATATTATATTTCATGATTTTTAATAAATTTCTAAATGAAGGGAATACATATTCAAAACTATGCAATATTTTATAGTAATTTTAATTATATCAAATTTGCAAAATCTGTCCTAAACTCTTGTAATGTCATCTGTACAAAGCTCTCAGAGCTTAGTAGTTGGACTCGGCAATAGCCTTGTAACATAAACGTCCTTATAGAGTGTCAAGGCGCTAAAGAGGTGTAAAATATTATAACGACATTTAATCAGACCAAAGATAAGTAGTGCGGATTAACCGAACCAACCACCACACCTGTAGCATATCAAATCATAAACCTCGTTCCCCTTCTCTCTCGCCAACCATGAGTTTATATGTAGTTATCTCACTAAATCTAAGCATTTTACAGACACCAGCGGAGAAAGTCACTAGATTTAGCTACAAATCAGATTCTAAGGAATTTGCAGAAACATTTCACTAGATTTAGTTACAGAATCGGATTCTAGGCGATATTCGAAGTATGTCACCGGATTTAGATATAAAAGAAGGTTCTAGAGGATTTTCATATCAGAAGTACCTCACTAAATTTAGAGCGAAATTTGAAATGTAACAGCGAACTCAAGGGAAATTACAATCGTTGATACAACGAGGTTTGCAAGCTCGGACTACTGATGTATCTATGTAACTTTCAGTGCTCCCTAAAGGATTTCATGATTTCAATCCAGCTATTTCAACATATCTATTAGAAAGTGAAGATGATAATACACTTTCGATGTAAAATTACATGTAACGTTACATATTCTAATTGAAGGTGAAGATGATATGGCACTTTTGACGTAACATATTAAAATTTTATTTGCTACAGAAAGCGAAGGTAATAATGCACCTCTGGTGTAAAATTATATGTAAAATCACACATTCATAAAGTAGGAATATATCACGCGGTATATCTATCTAATAGAAAACAAAGGTGATAAGGCACTGCTGTATCCAATAAAACTTGAATGTGTTATATCAAATGTCCCATATTACCTTCGCTTTCCATTAAATATGCCACGTGACGTATAACTTCTTTGATATTCTGAAATAGCTGAATCGAAATGAGATCTTTTACAAAAGACTGAAAGTTACATAGATACAGCAGCAGTCCGAGCTTGTAAACCTCGTTGTTGTATCAATGATTGCAATTTTCCTCGATTTCGCTGGCTAAATATATTTCAAATTTCGCTTGAAACCTAGCCACATACTTCACATATGAAAATTTCATACAATCTTTTTTTATGCCTAAATCTGGTGGCATACTTCGAATATCTCCTAGAATCTAATTTTGGAACTAAATCTAGTGAGTTTCTCCGCCAGGCTTCGTAAATACTTCCATGAAACTAGATAAATACCTATAAATCCATGAAAGTGGAGAAGGAGATTCATGATTTGATATGCTAGAGGTGTAGAGGCGTTCTGCTCGGATCGGCTAATTAACATTACTAAGATGAAAGTCTTTAGAAGTACGTGACATATTTCGAAAATGGCCCATGTGGGGACACATGTTCATTATGACTTTCCACTTTTTCTAGTCGTACTAAATACCCATACAACATATAACACTTTTTAAAACATTACATGTAGGATTTGCTAAATATTTCACACTGTTGGAATAATTGTTTAGACGTTTGTCTTATTTAGATCAAACAGGATATTCAGAGGTATATAGAATATCAGGAGTTTAATAATGTTAAAAAGAACTTAAAATTAAGCTACCAAATAATGACAATGGCCTATGATAATCGTTACGTTGTTGATAAATGAATAATATTTTTAATAAATCAACCCTCCGAAGCTATTCTTGTTTTATCCCTATGAACTAAAGTACTTTTCTTCTAAAAAAAAATATTACGATGCAATAACTACCAGGAAGTAAAAGCCGTGGATATTTCACGTTTGTTATAGAAAAAGATATGTTAATGTACCGTTAATCCGCCGTTCTCACTTATACAAGCGTTACGTTGATAAACAATCAAGGAAGTATTTACTTCAGATGTCCTTTTACAATACGTAAAATTTCCGACGGATTTTTTTTAATTCTCCAAGTTGGAAAAATACGCTAAAAGAGTATCCACTATATGAACTTCAATATGTTCTTTTGTGTAGCTTAATAGAAGATGTATTTTGAAAGTTCTTTGACCTCTCCAATACAAATTATTTTAGTGATCACCACCAAAAGCTTTTCAACTCGTTTGGCCTTTTCACATATGAGAGAAATCTGTTAAGTTATTTATGGGTCATCGTCTATATAATTATATCTACCCTTTTCTTGAATCAACCTTATTGGGAAATAATTTTTGGAAATTTATGGAAATGAATACACTATAATACATTCTTCCACATAGTCTGTACAAAAATATTTGCTATCTGTAAAAACTTTAATTCTACCACTGACCCCATACTGATTGCGGGCGTCTTTTTGATGTGCTAGGTCGGTCACCAAAGTTGAAAATGTACTTGTTATTTAAAATGTGTAATTTGTGGCGATCAACATATTCTACTACTTTGTTCAAAGCTACCTATAAATGAAACAAATAATATTCGTGAAAATGATGAATTATCTATTCCGTATAGTAATTAGAAGCGTTGGAAAATGTTAAAAATGTATAAGATTTGTCCCAAACTCTTCAAGTTAATATTCATGGGAAGGTGTTTTAAGGGAGGTGCATGCCACAATCGATAGCGCGTCGTAGCGTTCTTACGTACTTAAATCCACTATAAAAATTATTTACTACACTCCAAAAAGAACAGTAAACGTTATTCTTGCGATATTAGGTGGTTCTAAAGCAAAAAAGAAGAACACATGTTATGATGTAAAATTGCTTAGTATAGGAGAAAAATGTGGTTATACATTTGAAGTGTGGATCAACCCCCAAATAACAACAGTTTTTTACAGATGTATGGACGGACGAATTCACTCAAGTGCAATTCACTGATATCCATGAGCAACTTCTACAGAATTATTAATTAGTGCTGATGTTATTGGTAAACTTTATACTGATCGAAAATGGCTGTTGAATCCCCATTGGGTTCGATATTGATGGAAAATAATCCGACTAGAGGCTCAGGCCATAGTTTAAACTGGCATTAGTTACTTTGCTTGATAACGGAAAAGGTGTCAAATTTATGGCAACGAGATGTTTTGAGAATTGTAGATTCTTTTGAAAACAATGATGAACTGAACTCGAAAATAAAATAAGAAAGTTATTTACTGAAACACTGGATAAGGATAGTAAAGCTTGTTATACTGTAAAATTACATTGGTTATGCGATCATCCACCATAACCGTCAAATTACAATCTTGATAAAAATAAATTGGAAATTACGCAAAAGGAATTGAAAGAGAATCGTCATTTTAAGGAATATTAACAAATTTTCTCGAATTGGCTGAAGGGGGATTATTGAATAGATTCCTTCAAATGAAACTTCACATTCGGCATATAACCTTCCACATAGACCAGTTACAAAAGAAGGTAGTATATCGAGGATGGGACGGGTATTTGAAGCTTCCGCAAGGTAACATGTCAGTTTTCCTTGAGTCAATGCCTAGAAAAGGGTATATTTTTAATAGAGGCCATTCCGTCCATTTTATTAAACTTCAAAGAAATTATATAGGTGTTGTTTCAGATATTAGAAAGGAATTTCTTCAAATCAACTTATATGAAGGAGACTGAGATTACTTGCACTTTTAATGGAAATATTCTGATGATCGTGAAATAGTATATAGTCATAGAACCGTGGCTTTCTGTGTCACTTGTTGTCCATTTTTTCTTAGAGAAACGATCGATTACATCATTAAAAGGTGATCAAATGAGTATTCTGATTCTAACGTTTTGCATTCTTAGGAAACAATTATTAGTTTAATGGATAGCTTTTCTGTGAATAATTGTATTGATAATTTATCAAATCCAAGAGATATTTCTAGTTTCATACGAGAAGCAGGGTAAGCAATGACTTAAGTAAAGTTTTATCTCGGAGAGTGGCAATTCTCTGACAGTAGTTCTCATACAATAAATACACAAAGTTTAATTTGAAACAGGAAAAGAGATACGATATTCCTAATGCATGCCATTCTAGGAAAAAGGTTGATAATATCACAAAGGTCCTCATACTTTTCGCAGCTCAGAAATTTTTTGATGTAATTCAATTTATTAGTCCGACAACTTTGTTGCCAAAACTCACGTTGCAAAGAATATGGGCGGGCAAGGTTGGCTGGGACGTTGAAGTTAATAATGGGAATAAGATTGCACTTCAAAAATGGCAGCAGAAGTTATCTCTTCTTTAGGAAATAGAAAGCGCAAGATGGAATATGGGTATCGAAGATTCCTGAATGCTTACTCTATGCAAGCTACGTAAACCACAAGTAACACCGTTAAAAAAGTCATCAATGCCGAAACTACTATTGAAACACAAATGTATACTATAATCAAATAATACTTCAGTTCTAATTTAGAAACACATTTTCGCAGTAATTCTATTACGACCTTAACATAGTTAAGATGTATGAATAATTGGTCAACGTTCATATGGAACCGGCCACAATAAATTCTACAGTTTATTCGTGTGGAAGAATTGAAACATATTCTTGAAAATAAAAATTTAAACGATTTACCTTCTCGTGGTTGTTCCCCAGCTGAATTTCTGGAACCCAAATGGCGGGAGAGACCACAATCTTTATACGCGTCGTCACAAGGTTGATCACAAGAAAGTTTATCTCGCGCTGAGGAAGGGGTGGGTAAAGGAAAAAAAGTATTTTTTACGACCGTGCTCAGTAATGAAACCTATATGTGATATATTTGGGTGTTTTCGCGTTATGATAGTTAGAATTATTTCTTGGATGCACCGATTTGCACAAAACTGTCGACAATCACTTAATAAGAAGAAAGGGGAATTGCACAAAAGTTAATAAGGAGTGAGCAGAGTATAATACTAATGTTCCAAAGAGATTCGTTTACAGATGAAAATCATAAACAGTTCGCATCACTTTGTATTTTTAAAAGTTAAGATGGCATGACTCATTGTCGAACTCGAGTTTTTAATGGAAAAGATTTAGAAACTTCTCGGTATCTATATCTCTTACTTGGTCGATATCTAAATTTTTAGTTTTCGATTCCCATTTGAATTCTTGTCACGTTGGCATTCGAGGAATGATAAGTATTTTAAGGTATTAGATTTTAGGGGGACGTCGTTGGATCCGATCAGTCTTCTCTAAATGTATGCCTTGTAAAAATACTTTTAGAAATATTGATATTCAGTCGGCTCTAGTAGCAGTAGATCGAATCAAATCTGCTGCTACGTTTGAAGTGATAGGAATCAATCTAACTGAACCTTTGCATTTGCGTGATCAAACAAAAGTTTCGGTTTGTTTTTAATATGTGCCGTATATAGAGCATTGAACTTGGAATCTGTTATTTCTCTAAGTACCAATGATTTCTTGCTCGTATTAAGAAGATTTTTAATACGAAGAAGAAGGCCGAACGTAGTTTATAGCGATAAGTACACAAATTTTAGGTACCGATAATGCTTTCGGCAAACTTAATTAGAAAGCACTGCTGAAATTCAACTCTGCTCAAAGAATTACTTGGCGGTATAATCCACCGCCTTCTCATTGTGAGAGCAATTAGTGGGCGTTATTAAATAATTACTAAAGAGGGTTTGGGGCGACCCTGCTTAAATTTTATATGATTAGGAATCATATTAATGTGCATCCACTTACATAATTTCCCAATAATCCTCATGGAATAGTTCCAGCAGCTCCAGCAATGTTTATGTATGAAATAACAGATTTGGTGTTGGTCAATGTGATTTAACTGATGCTACTTCCTTAAAATTTCGGCTAAAATACTTACAAACTTTAAGAGAAGATTTATATCATAGATTTCGGTCACAATATTTTGAACAATCAAAATAGAAACGTAATTCGAGAAATAATTTTGATCAAGGACATCAATTCTAAGCGTATAAACTGGATTATGGAACGTATTTTCTAAATTTTCTACATCCGATTGATTATACCCAAATTAAAGCTGTTCAATTTTTTTGTGATTTTTTTGTAAATGTATGGGGCTTAAAGTATGATTGATTAAAATATGTCAAACTATTTTAAAACTATCTTCTATAATACGAGTTTAATGAATGCTCGGAAAATAAATAAATTCGAATTTAATTCAATTAGTAATTGAAAATAAGTGTAATAAACAGCATACTGAAAAAATACTATAAGATTATGATATAACCAGAAAGATAAGAAAAACTTCAACAAGTATACAAGTACACGCGCAATTAATAAATCGCTTACGGTTGTAAATAATATACCCAATAAATAATACACCGAAAATAAAGAGCCGTTACCAAACTAAGGTGTCCTAAAATACAATAATGATTACAATTTTAATCCACGCTAACACATTCTTTGACTGAGTGAAACCGATGCGACGTATCAACTATCTTCAGATGTTTGAATATATTGGTTTCTAAGGAACCCAAAATTAAAAGTCTATGTCTTCAAAGTCGTTATATCTCATGGGATTTTACTATCTAATGTGACTTTGATCTAAAAGTTTTTTCTGTAAAGTCAATATTAAAAGATACCAAACTTTATCGCATCATCGTTACACGCTGTATATATTTTTTAATTATTCGTTTTAATCTTCTTTTGTTCTGTGACTAAGATTTCGGGATGCTAGAATTTCCTTGACCGTCTTGGATACAACTTTTATGATTATTTAACCGTGCCTACTAGAATTTTACCAAATGCGGAGCAGTTTTACCGTCAGTAGATTTCAAACATCGCATTACCACCGTGCTTACGATTTTACTTCCTTACTTGAGAAGGAGGCGTGCTTTTTTAAATTTAACGATCTCGCCTGGGTTTGAACCCACGTCTTTTGGTCCTAAAGGCAAATATGTTAGCCAATACAGCAATCAAGGCTGGTTGCTAACCTATTGATTAACTTTTTAAATAGACGAAACTTCAATTATTAGCTGAGTTGGTTTTAGAAAAAGTTGTTTAGTATTATCAGCCATCGTTTTTACTTTATCTACACTGATTTTTCTCATACTTTTAAAATAAGTAACAAGTCTATTGTTAGGAAGAACCAATTCAGAATACTAAAAGATATTGCTATTCAATATGTCATCTCAAAAGAAATCTAATTGCCTTGAAAGTTAAAACTAAATTTATATAAAATTACAAATATAAGTAGGTCTGTAATTGTTGGTATCAAACGACCAAATTACACTCCAAACTTGAGTGAATTTACGTATGTTTGATTGATACCTTTTAGAGGTCTAACGCATACATATAATATACGATTACTGGAAAGGAAATTACGTCCTGAATGGTTTAGCGTGACTGCTACTGCTTTCCTATTAACGACTAATTTATGTTTACTATGAGTTATGCCTCGACTGTAATAGCAGTACATGCTATTAACTTAGAATACTTATATGAAAATCTATATTTTCGTAATTAAGGGGCATCTATAAACAAATTTATTCACAAGGATTATAGTGTTAAACGTATTGTCTTATAATTTTGTAAAACAGAAGGTCAATAGTTTAATGACTAACGGTGTAATAAGTCCCGCAAATATTTACAGCACAAAGATATGTGTAAAAACATTCAGAAACATTTTATTACATCTATAACACTTATGTACGTCAATACTAATTAACTTTGACCCACCTATTTATATTTACAAACGATTTTACATACGATATACTTCGGTATTTGGAAAACATGGTTTATTGTACAAATTTAAATGATTAATAATATTTATTAATTTCTTTAGGCGTATTGATTTAATATTTCAAACAAACGAAAAATTGCAATTTGTTGTCTTTATACTCTATTTTATGTTTTTCTGATCTTACACGTAAGATAAATATAAAATATGTACTTAATAGTGAGAACTCTTTTCTCCGGTAATTTTTACTTTACCTATATGAAATATAGTATAGACAAAGTATAGTTTTTGTCCAAAATTTTCGATGTCGAAATTTTAGTGGAAATACACGTTTTGGGCCCCCCAGAGTCCAAAAAACATGTTTTTAAAAATTAGTCTATCCCTCTGTGGGTATGTGTGTGTGTGTGTGTGTGTGTGTGTGTGTGTGTGTGTGTGTGTGTGTGTATGTGTGTGTGTGCGTGTGAATAAAATCCCTCGAAAATGAAAGGTCGTAGAGAAACGAATTTTTACATTTGAGTTTCTATCCACCCTTCCATGCAATTGCAACAATTTCGCTAAAATCTAATAACCGGAGCTGCCACTTTACTCTTATCATTTTTTGGTTTTTCGCGATTTTCTCGAAATCGGCTGTGACGATTTTTTTTAATTTATAATATTTCTTAGAGATTTAATGCCGTTTCATATAATTAAAACAATTTCTCAAAAAAGTGTCTGTAAAACGAGTAACCGGAAGTAGTCTTACTATTAACTATGACTAAAATAACTATGAAACTCATGGTCCTAAATAAATGAAAATTTGTATATGAGATCCCAACTACCTTTTTATGCTAAATCCAGAATTTTGTTATAATCGAATAACCGGAAGTACAACTTTATTTCAGTTACTTTCAGATATTTTCCGTATTTTCGGTTTTTCGCGATTTTCTCAAAATTATCTCTAACGATTTTTTTAAAACTTATTTTATTTCTTACCCATTTAATGACCTTTTATATAGTTTAGGTGGTTTCTCAAAACTTTTCTGTAAATTGAGTGACCGGAAGTACCTACACCGTTAACTTAAAATAAAATATCAATGAAACTAAAAGTCCAAGATGAATCAAAATTTATATTTGTGGCTGCAACTACATGGGTGTGCCAAATAAAGAATTTAGTTAAAATCGAATAACCGGAAGTTCTACTTTATTTCTGTAATTTTTAAATATCTTTAGAATTTTCGTTTTTCGCGATTTTCTTGAAATCGGCTATAACAATTTTTTTAAAACTTAGTAAATTTCTTGGCTACTTCATTCTTTTACAAGAATCAAGCTGTATCTCTAATAAATCTTTGAAAGCCGAGTAACCGAAAGTACTTTTTGTATTAACTGCGAACAACATACCTCAAAAACTAAATATGATATAAGAATGAAATTGTATATTGAAGTTTTTTATGTTCTATACGTAAGACGTCAAGAATATAGGTAAAATCGAATGACCAGAAGTGCCACTTTATTCTTGAGATTTTTAAGTTTTTTGCGATTTTCTCGAAAACGGCTAAAACTTTTACTTTTAAATGTGCTACTGTTATTATGTATTTAATACCCCTTTACGTGAACTTAACAGTTCTTCTGAAAAAATGCATTGAAGCAATTTATCAGAGAAAATTTCCGGAGTTAAGCAGCTTTTTGCCTGGCTAGTAACTTGGATGGGTTACCGTTACAATTATCGTTTCCAAAATAAACGTAAACAATAATATAATCATTTGAGGACACTATTAGCATATCTATGTGCGTAAGAGAAAGTTGTTTGTTGTTTCACACCCGTTTTTTATAAATAAATCTGTAACGTAAACTAAGTAATGTAGTTGTAATTTTTAATAGCTTTATAGCTTCTAGTTTTAAAATAAAATATCTCAGATTTAATCGGACGCAATTTTATCACACAGAAAAATACTGTTTCCGAAGAGTACCATAAATAATAATTATATTTTTTACTCGGACCAAATAGTTGAATCACTATATAGAGAAGCACTGAGACAGAGTTTATGAATAAACTAAGGATCTTAAACAGACATATGGTGTTTACTATATTTACCAGTAAGCATTAATCGAATCACACAATTAATGTCGATATCTTCTACGTCCAATCTCATTGCAACTCAGGGCATTACAATGAACTAACGCGACTAGTGAGTTATTGCCTAGCAACAAAAGCTATGCGGTTGTTATGTACGTAGTTTCAGCTATCAGCAGTTAAAGTTTAGAACTATTATTCCAATTGCTGACTGGGCTATTGAAGTATCTCTCTAGTGAAGGGAGGTAACAAGGTAATTTTCGCGGGCATGTGTGTGTATCTGGACCCGCAAATGGAAAACGGAAAATGGAGAGCGCCCCTTTTATACACCCTGATGTAGATCGTGGACCATACTGGTATAGACACAAGAGAGGTACAAGTTTATTCCCTAATACAGCATCTATAACCATCCCCACCTGCGTGCTGTAAGAACATGTAGTTTTAGACACATCAGGCGTGCGTTCAAGCTTATAGTATTCATAAACCCCTCTCAGTGCAACATGATCAGTTCTTGGTGGGACTTAGTTTCTTACCACGAAAATAAGGAAGCCCTCTCTAAAATATGAAGCTTAGTTTTCGGTATTAACAACCGAGGGTCTTTATAAGAGATATTTATGTACTGTATTTTCCCTAGAGAAAATTAGTCAATTGAGGATGGTAGCGTCTCCACCACGCTCGCTCGTTTGATCTTGACTACGTTTAATAGGCGACATAGTGTAGCTGAATTTAGTTGTGCGGTATTTTGATATATTCCAATGCGGAACGATTGCGCTGAACATTTGTCGTAAAATTTGTGACGTTTTTATTTTGCAATTAATTTGATTATACTGTCAAACGTCTTTCCAGTTACTTGTTTTATTTTAAATATTAAGTTAGTAGTAAGATCATTACCTGTAAAGCTTCTAGAGTTGGTAGCTGGTTCGAATGGTACCTGGGTCACACCTTAGTACGTAGAGAGTGGTTTGTTGCTATCATTAGATTATCTAGTACGTTACGGGTAAATAAACGTGAGAAACGAGTTCTAGCTCACTGGATGACGACAGTTGAGTATATTCTTTAATGCGACCTGAGTCAGTGGCGAGTCAGTGGCGCCCCAACCAACGTGTGTAACGTGGACCCTAGCATTATCTTCATCAGAACGGTCAACAGCGATTTCTGCCGGTGTTTCAAGCCCTCCCCACCAGCACCGTAGTAGACTAGCCGCGCTCACTGTTAACGTTGGGTCCATAGATCAAGTACGTACTCCGACCTAGTGCCGATTTGAAGCGTTGCACGATGCGATCTAGGATGCTCAATGTCGGTGACAACTAATGGTGATATCAAAAAGGTTCGAGAAATTGTTAAATCAAAACATACATTTGAGCATAAGAATGATTGCTGTGATATCAAATACCCATAGGGAGTTTATCAGATGAATTTTGTATAATATTTTAAACATATCAATTTTTCTAAGAACATTACATTAAATCAAAATGAGTACCGTGTTTCAAACTATTAGATTTTCAATAATATAGGCAAATTCTAGGTATTTTGACTTATGTGTGACAAAGTATGGGTCTCTATCACGGTCACTTTTCGTTAAGTATGAATTTTTTACGGAACTAAAGTGAAAAATTATTTGTGCGGACCTCGTATCTGTTTTGCATAGAATTTTTAGTTTGGGAAAAATCAAAATTTATTATTGAGCTTCAATATTTACGTGTAATATTTGTATATAATTCGTTGTTGGAATTAATGGTGATCCTTTTTCATTACCTTAGGTATTTAAAGCTTCATTCTATTCCTAATTAAAACTATATACAGAAATCTGCTTTCCTATATTGTATTGTTGGGAAGTGGTGCTACCTAATGCATAACAGCCTAAACTAAATTTTTTAGTGAAGTTTTGGGCGCTCGTTTATGATAAACTTACTTTATCTTCGTTTTTTTGTGGGTTGTTGAAAACCAGCATTGCTGAGAAGAGTTATTCAAGTCGCAACGTTCCTATAGTGTGGAAGCTTGTTGAATGTGTAGTGCTTTACATCGTATTTCATTTACGATGGCATGTATTATTTGATCCATTGTTTAGCCGCTATTCTGAGTTTTTTTAATAGTTGACCTACTGGGCTTGGAATCACCGGAAAAGCTGTCCTCATCTGTTATCTGAGACGTAGATTATGCTTCCTTGGCATCACGATTGACAAATTTATTTAATTCTTCTTATGACGATATTATCTAACATGTGATGGTTACCTCTTGTTTTCTCCTGCAATTTTTGTGGCAAAACTAATTAACCAGAAATTAATGTTCGTTGGATGAATTGGGTAGTGGAGATTCATAAAAGAATTCCAGAAGTCAGCTTATAAGTAACTTAAATTCTTGCACCTATACGAAGGTTGCCTTTTATGTTGTTGCAAATGACCACTAGATGCCGCTAGTGTAAGTTATTGCCATATTCGTAAAAGTTAACATTTTTAAATAAAAATTTAAATCAAATCCTAATGTTTTTTCAAAGCTAGTTTAATGACTTCCTGAAAGTAACACAATTAATCAAACTTTTATCTAGAGATTTTAAAAAATTAATGGAGCGGGTCAAGAAGCGGCTGAGTTGTGAACAAATTGATTGATGTTGCATCACAATAACGCTGCTATTCATATTGCTTTGTCTAACAATCAGGTTTTGATCTCCAAGGATATAATCATTTTCTACACAGACCTGATTTAGCATCATGAAATTTCTTCTTATTTTCCCAATACAAAATACAAAAAGCAAACTTATGGAAACACTTAACACTAGATTACCTTCATTTATTTTTTTATGTCATTTATCGCATACTAATTACAATCTTGTTTCATATGAATGCTTTTGTCTAAATCTCGATTGCCCTTTATACAATATTACATTTTCTTCAAAATATTTACGCAACTGTTCATCCACAACACTTTATTCACAATAGGTAGTAAATTAATTGGCCGATATTCATTAGGCCAAGTAAGTTTGGCTACATTGGGCATAAGTATTATGGCATTAATCATCAATTTTTCCGGGACAATACCGTTACGTAATGATGTATTTATTATACCTAAAAGTGGATAACCAGTTGTATCAAATATTTCTTTTAACAATCTTGCGTTTAAAATTTCATCAGCAGTCGCTTTGTTCTTTAATCTAAATACAATCTTCCGCAGATGATTAATTTTTATATTCATAAAGTCCGCTACTTCACTATACACCAACTCTTTTTAAGGCACGAACACTTCTGATACGTTTTCAAAACTGTTGGTAATAGCTTTTAAACTTTCAGCATAATAATTATTATGTTATCCTTTATTTGTCCAACACTATCTTTAAACACTATATTGTCAACTTTTAAGCATTTATCTTTTTTATTACCTAACAAACTTTTCACGGTCCGCCATATTTTTTACTATCTCCCTTAGAATTATTCATTTCTTTTCCATACAACTGTTTTGCGCTCTCATTAGCACTCCAACTACCATATCTTTTTTTCTTTAATTGTAACCAACATTCTTCTAATTGTGTAACTTTAAGTCTTCTGTGCGCTAGATCTCGTTCATTTTGACAATTCCTTATTGTTTTATTGTACAATTTATTTTTAATATACACATTTTTATATTTTTCTGGCGAAACTTCATTAAGAAATCTAACTAGGTTTTTTGCAAATACTTCGTTTAGTATGCTTATATCTGTGCTATGGTAATACCAATGTTTTGTAACCAAATCCTTATTTATTTTTTCCATATGAGCTTTACTAAAACTTCTTACTGGAACTGTACAATTTTCTTCTCTAAATATGCATTAATTTTTGTACCAGTTATTACATGATCTGATGTTTGTGTGTACTCTTCAGTCACAGGAACTAACTTGTACATATTTGTTGTCCCGAACGATCGTCACATGAGTGCCCTTTTTTCTTGAATTGAAGTCACCACACCAGCCCCGAACAAACGGCTACTCGTTATTTCCATAAACCTTCTTAAATTGACTATGAACATCACATGGTTGCACATTAGTTACTCTAACTGCGCAAGTGGCAGTGTTGTGTATTTTCTTGAACATTATAAACACTCAAAGGAATAACACAGCCAGTGACAGCAACAAAGAACTTCACATACAGGCAGCAGACATGAAACTGAAAGCGTTATACCTTAGCCGATGGCTAGTCTATTAGCCAGTGTTCCATACAGCGCAAACGGATATTATTTTCCGAACTGCTAATGCAATTACCACGCAAAACTATACTCATACATTCTATCTATAAGAACACATTAATTAAAAATAGATGCACAGCAATTAAACGTTCAAAACCCATTAAACACTGCACAATAATCTAATATGGTCGTTCGCTTCAGGTGGTACAGATAATTTTGCAATAAAAGGAACTAGCTGATTTAAGATACAATAGGAAATAAATGCGAATCAATCGTTTTAAATAAAATTAGATAACAGAAAATATAGGTAGGCAACAGATCATACAAAGCAATAGCAATTTGCATTTATTAGGCATAATAAGTTATTATTAAGTGATTTAATCCCTTATTAAACTAATTATCAATGCCAGCGCCGAGGATAAAAGGTAAACAAGAGAAATGCTGAGGCTATTCGAATGAATGTTGTATCGTTCTTTCGTAATAAGAAAATGACCGTAAAGGCTCAAATTTTACAATCTAGCAAAGCAAGTCTTTACGATACTCAAATAAAGGGTGAGAGACGATGTAATATTAGTATATCAGCCAATATAAAACTAGTTGGATAGTTGAATATTGTGAAACCTGAAATAACTAAAACAATTCAATTTCAAAATGGAGTATCACGAATTAGCATTTTGGCTTTGATATGCCATTTTGATTGCAGAGAAAAGTAATTGTCTAAAGCATCAATTGTAATAATTTACAAAATAAATAAATTATGCTTTATTCATTTTTCAATGATCAATTAAACACTTCTGAAGTAATATATTTAATCCATAACTAGTTTAAATTATTGCAATACCCTTACATAAGAATGTAATCATAATAGAAATTCCTGAAGAAATATTTATCTATATTTGGGTTATCTAATCGTTATAGTTAACATTATTTTAAAATATATTAGTTACAAAAATGTTTCATTAATAGACTTTTATCTGATGAATAATCAACTTCATCAAATATACAAAGCATGTAGCAAGAAGAAACAATTTCAAATATTAAAAAAAAAGAAAATGATCAATCAAACTGCCAATAAACGCTCCTAGACGCCTCTTGATTGAGTTATCGCCCAAATATCAAAATGTTGGATAGATTGCAGACGCTATTAAAGCTTTCGGTAATATTTAGCGTTTCTAATAAACACAAAATGCTTGTTTATTTGTACCAAAATATTACAGTCTACAAAACAAAAACAAACTTTTTAGCTAGAATTCCGATTCAGGTATTTTCTAAAAATGTTCATTTAATTCGAACTAAACTGAAAAACCTTTCTAATTACCTTCATATGTAAATTAAATGCTTCGTGTTCATTATTTAAAATTCACTAATCATTCCTAACACATTTTTTATGTTAAGAGTGATCAGCAATACTACACCAATTGTGGCCATAGACCTCCAATAGAAACAGCCAGCGAATTTATCTGTAAAAACCATGCATACAACTGCATGCGGTTTTTAAAAAATTTAATAAATTCTTTAATATTCGGTCCGGAAATTATTATTCAAACCAATTCATCATGCATATTTAGCTGCACAATTAATTATCGCTGATCGTTTTGAATTATTAAAAATCAACCTCATCTATGTATATTGAATGTAACGATATTCCCAGAGCTTCGTTCTTCGTCGGCTTCGCTGTAACGAGATTAATTCATTCTGTATTGAAACTGATTGAAAAATCGATTAACTAATTCGTCAACACATTATTTAGCTATAAGGTACGACACCTCACATTATAATTCGTTGTATCCGATTTGCGTACTTTCTAGGAAATCATTTGAGCATTCCTCTGAACCACTATCGATAACCTCTGCATTTTTCTATTAAGCAATGCTAAATCTAAGATTAGACATTTTCAAATAAAATATTGTCATCAAAATAAAAATTATCTGAACCTTTAGAAGGATTAGATAACTACCTGATTTAATTATTTTTAAACTTTAACTTACTCTAAATATGATCAATTGATAACATTAAAATACTGGTTATAATTAAATAATTATGAAATAAATATTAATATTAGAAAATCTTTTCCTTTAAGTTACCACTTAACAAGTATTTAGCAAATAAAGGTATTTCCATACATAGGAACACCATTGAAAAGTAATCACTGAAGACTGAGATAACCTGTGGCGACCAAAATATATTTACATCATGTAAAAAGTAATTGCTTATAAAGTTGTATCAAGAAATTAGATTTATTTAAAACCATATTAAATATTTTCAGTTACTAATAATGAGGGAAACCTTATTGCTCCCTTTTGTATCTAAAATAAAAACAGCATTATTTACTCAGTTCTTGGCAGCTAACGCGATAAAACAAGCATGAACTTCTTAATACTTTTAATTAAATTAATGAAATGGTCTTAATCAAAATATAGATAAAACACGTAGTAAGAGTAGAAAATGATTATAATTACTTATGAGATAACAACAAGATACATGAATCTTCTTGAATAATCAAACGTATGTAATTAACTCACACGTAGAAAAAATAGCAGAACTATGACTTGATCGTTAGATCCTCCTCAACGTATGCAAACCTAGACAGTAATTTGGTTATTTGTTCTGAAGAAACAATTAATTAATTAATAGTAATTAAGTTCCATACAATTAAACAAACAATAGTTAACGTGAACAGGATGTTTTTGTCAAAACAATTTAAAACTCCCTGTTGCCCAATATAAAGCCACCATGTATATTTTAGTTAATTTAACCACCAAATGTGGCATGATATTTAACTTTACTTTACAGTACATCCAATTTGATGACACAACTCACGGCAGTAAAGGTTGCACTTATTTACAGATCGAATAAAGAGAAGTTTAAAATTTTTAAAATTTGGATAAGGTGAACTCAGCTGCGTCGATAAATAAATAAATAGGCGTTAACGTAAATGTAAAAGTTACAAGATTTTGGGTCTCATCAATTAATTTCTAAAATAATTGAACAGTAATTTTGAGGCATATTAACTATTCTAAGTTCTATTCATCTCTGTACGATAAATATACCAGATCGGCGTATTTAAAAACTATAGTCGGCGTGGGATAATGAAGATGCGTGATTACTGATAATTGAACATAAGGCACTTTAACAATTAAGTTAAATCGTGTTTTGAGTATTAAATATTCCAGAAGACTTACGAGTAAAATTATAACTAGTGACGGTATAGCACGTTCCAATGGAACACTCCTCTAGTTTTCAGTTACTTTTGTTTATCCTCAAATTATACATTACAGTTTAGGCTAATAACACTGCCCCACAAAAAAAATTTTTTTGAATGCTTCCTTCACTTTTTAAGTCAAATCTTACTAATTTAGGGACAATAAAAAAGAAAACAACAATGAAAATAATTTATTAGCTCTAGTTTT
>JAHWXV010135751.1:0-24394 GCA_024586415.1 Phrixothrix hirtus | reverse complement strand
CATTCAAAACGCAATTTTAAATAGTTATATACAGGGCGTACTAAATGTACTTACTAAAATTAATACAAAATAAGTTAAAGACAAAGGTGAGACCGTGGCAATATAAATGTTGTTGTTATAAAGGGTGTCCGCGAAAGGTTTTTCACTTTAAACTGAAATAATAAATAACTTTTAAATTTTGCAGAAGCGGTTTTTATTTCAAGGTAAGACACAATAATGCGGATTTATGTTTTAAAAATAGTTCTTGTCAAATGCCGGCCTCAAATGCGTACACACTCGTTTAAGAGAAAAACCATATTTTAAAACACTCTGGTACGTTCTTTGAGAAATTCTTGGAACTTCGGGTAGCTTATTTCTTTACAGTCGCAATAAATCTCGTGGTTTATCGACGTACACTTTCGATTTAAGGCACCCACATAAAAAGTCGGCTGTCACCAAACCGGATTATTACTTTTTCTGAAAAAATGCGCCTCACAATGTCTATTGATGCCCAGAAGTGTGCGGTGTAGCACCGTCTTGTTGAAACCAAGTTGTTTCGTTTACCTAGTCATTATTGCACTCCAACTTCGCTCTGAAAAGTTTTTAGCATGACAGAATAAGTTGCAGAATTTACTTTTACAGTTTAGTGTTCTGCGTCCTCAAAAAAGTATGGCCCGATTATCCGATTCGCACCTATTGCATACCACACATTTACTTTTCCTGAGTGCAACGGTTTTTCATGCTGATATTCGGGATTCTCAGTAGACCAGTAACGGCAGTTTTACTTATTTACTGTTCCATCCAATAAAAAGTGTAAGTGTAAAGTTTTTGTTTTATTTGTTACGTTTTTCTACGCAAAAAATAATGTTTAAGGAGAATGGGAAAATAACTTGTTTCCATTATATTGAAACTAATTCTAGTTGTTTACTTTAAATGACTATCAAACTCAAACTAATCAGCAGATATTCTTGAAAATTCATATGATGCTATCTGGAGGAATGTGTTTTAATAAAATAATATTCATTTTATTCTGGTGCTACCACCTCTTGCTTGTTACCAGACCTATTGGAGAACCCCTGCATATCAGGCGCACAAAACAAATCAGAAATTCATCTAGTAAATCAATTTTTAATACAGGTTTTAATGTTTAGGATAACCTGACTCATAAAACATTTTTTGAACAGGAACTGCGTTTTGAAAAAATCCTCCAAAAAAAAGTGTTTAAACAAAATAATTTTCCAAACAATTGACGAGATAACAACCATGCTCAATTTGCTAACAACCTGTCAAAACTTTTTCCTAATAATATTGTTGTAGCTTTGTTTGATATTGCATCACATTTAAAGTGATACTATAGGCCGACTACTAAGAGTGGCACTTTTTAATTCGCGAGCTTATTTAAAGGATTTGTTAAATCCCGAAATCTGCAGTAAAGTCAACTTACAATAATAAATTAATTTATCTCATAATTTTATATACAATCTAATACACTATCGGTAGCAGTAATGTAGTTAAAAATGTGATTGATAGTAAAACATGTCCCTCAAGCGACAGCTATAATGTAATCGATCTGCTTTAGCTCACCAGTGTGTATATCCTTAGTTCCGCTATAATACGACTTTTCATTTTAATTATGATTCACCTTTCCTCTTACTTAATATAATTTTTACGAAAACTTTACATATAAAAGGAAATGAAATGTGACCGTTGGATTAATTTATATTTATTGAAAAATTTTATAACCGTGAGAATTTGGACGATTTATGTTAATTGTTCAACGCTTCATTAAAGAGTTTATTAAATAATTTAAACGTTCATGTATCAAAATACTTTCCCTGCACTTTCACATATTTTTAAGCTACATACGTAACAAAATTTAAAATTATTTAAATTTAAAGCAAATAATAATTTCAACAGCTATATAAAAAACTCTGTCTCAAGGAAGACTACCAAAGTTTTATTACTTAGGTATTAAAATGTATTTGCAATTTAATTAACTTGAATTGAACACATGTTTTTGTTGCTTTTAAAATAAAAGTTATTATATTGACGTACATAAGGAGAAAAATATATTTATTACGGTGTCCGATTTTTAATTAATCAGTTACAATATTGAGAAAATTACTTTTAACCAATACTACTTTGACATATACATATATGTATATACATATATAATACATTATTGCAGTTCATGCAAGAAGCGCACTCTTTTGAGAACAATAAACAATGGTAAAATAACTAAATTAACGTTAGATCTGAATCCTTATTAAGTAAACATGGCTGTAGAAAACAATACACCAGATGTCTGCAAAGTCCACTATCCATTCTATTCAAAATGTAATATATTCTTGGTTACATGTAGTGAATATATTAACATTACCAGAAAGGTCAGCTGTAGTTAGTGCAAGGTTGAGAGGGTTAACATACAAACAAATTACAAAAGAGGATTATATTTTGGAAATCTGGTTCCACCAGGGCTTCTTGAAAATAAATTAAGCGCATATAAAATGTAATGGACTAATCAGGCAGACCATCTGTATCTGTAGGCACCACATAGCATATTGGGAAGTCATGTGAAAATGAAGCCCTCGTGCATCAACTCGACGTCTTAAGGTGCATTTAAATTTAGAGCGAACACCGCCGAACAAATGAACAAACGAATTCGTTCAGTGCTCTGTCGTTCGTTTGTTCATGTTCAGTAATAGTGAACGAACATTCCCATTCGTCAGTGATCCGTCTGGGTTTAATAAAATAACACGAATGTCGGATTCAGAGGACGACTTAATACTTACTTGTGCTAGTTTTTTGATTATGGAGGAATTTGCAAGAAACAAAAACGAACGAAAAGGTCGTGGTATTCAAATTTGTCAAGAAAAAGAAACAGCCGGAGGCAAAGCTTTATTTACTGATTTAACAAGCGATAACTTGGGCCGATTCGCAAATTTCTTTCGAATGTATGTTACAGATTTTGAACATATTCTTAATTTGAATAGTCCTGCCATTTCTAAAGCTGATATGAATTTTGAAAAGGCAGTCTTATTATAAAATAGGCTTTCGCTTTTTAGCAATGGGCGACCCATATGTTGTCTAAAATTCTTATTGAAACTATCTGCATCGGCAATATCATACATTATTCATGAGGTTTGTACGGCTATAATTCATACCTTGCAAAAATATATACAAGTAAAACAATAAAATGGATTTTTATGACAAAATTTATTGAATTTCTATGAACGTAACATACAGATTAAAACAAAGGTTGAATTTAATTAATAAATGCGATTATCAGAACGTGTCTTCTGTGGCACGGTTTCTATTAATAAATTCCTCACTCCTGGAATGTATGAAGTTAACTTTGCAGCCTGCCAAAGTGTTTGGATTGGGTGTGTGAAATATTGCATGGTATTTTAGTAGCTGGTAACTGAAAGTGTGAAGTATATATGGAGTTGGAGACAGAGCAGGAGAGTGAGTGGAATGTTTTCGGAAGGGAATGTGTCCGAAGAGACGACGAATCGAGAATAATTAGTTGGACAATTAGAGAATTGTCGTGAAAAGCACGTGTTGATGGGTACAAGACAGGAACATTATCAAACACCGTTTGATTATGCGATGACTGCAAACTGAAAGGCTCTTCATATTTTCGCATATCAGCGTCAAAGAGGATATTGGATAACGTCCTTGCAGCGTGGCGAGCACTTCCTTAATTTAGAGGTAACGCATTGCACAAGTGTCGCTAGATTTATTAGCCTTTTTGCCAGCTATAGAGGTTTCATGATGTTAAAAGCCACATTTAGATCTTTTCCTTGTCTGCTTACTTGTACTGCTAAGTGTGTCCCTGTTTGGTGGTTGCTCTTCTTGGACTTCTTGAACTGATGCATTGTCTAAAAGTTCCGATTCATGATTGGAATCTTCTGTTTGAAGCCTTGCATTCTAAAAATTTAGACAGGTTGTACGATTGTCAATTAAAATGTACACGTATTTTTAAATATTTATACTGATTATAATATTGGAGTTATGTGAGCGCAATAGGAATTTTTTGAGTTACCTACAATCAAAGAAAAATGGATAACAGTTTCTATGGGATTTAAAGAATGATGGAACTTTCCTAATTGTTTGGGAGCAGTCGACGATAAACACTGTGTTCTGCAAATTCCAATTATATTAGCACTGATTTTTTAAATTATAAATCAACTTCTAGTATAGTGCTCCTCGCAGTAGTCGATTCGGATTACAGCTTTTTATTTGCTAATGTGAGACTGCGGGGACGCATTTTAGACGAGCAAAAAAACTCCAAGCAGACGATCTTAACATTCCATCCAATAACGTATTACAAGGAAGGCAAGAACCAGTGTCCTATGATTTATTGCTTATGATAATTTTTCATTGCAAGAGCATTTACCTAAACCATATGCTGGAACGCACGAAAACAATTTTTCAAGGCGTATATGCAAGTATAGATTATCCAGGGCACACAGAGTTGTTGAAAACGCCTTCAGTATCATGTCTGCTGTATTTAGAGTTCTTAAAAAGCCATTGTTTTTAAATCCAGAAAAATCAACACTTGTAGTTCTGGCTTGTGTCTACCTGCATAATTCTTTGCGCTTCAAAACATATCTATGCTCCACATGGCAATTTAGGTCATGATACTGATAGTATTTCCATTGAAGGGAATTGGAGAAGAAATGCAAAGCATACATCTTTAGTTTCGTTAAAAAAAGTGCCCAGAAAGAATTCCGCCTATAATACATAAGAAAGGAATTTGCAGAACACCTTGTAACCTCGGGCGGAGTAGCGTGGCAAGAAACATTTAGTTGAATTGTATTTTAAAAGTAGAATAAAATTTGCTCATTTGCTGTTTGTTAATATTACTAGTTGAATTTTACTTACCTCGTTAGATTCGGTATTTTGGGCGGCTTTGGATTGAAATGTATCGATTAGAAACAGTAGGTTTTTGAACGCAAACTAGGTGGAATGATAAATTTCCGCGGTTCCAGGACCGCTCTTTTTATAGTACATTCTCCTTGTCTTTCTCTCTTCTGAAGGATGCACGAAGGGAATTCATTTTTATTTTCACTTCTGTCTCATCACATTCGGTTAGGCAGCAATTTTCTTCCTGGCGTCATGTTTGTTATTCATTAACTTGTACAGTGACTTAGGGTCCCACAAGTATGGTTGTTGTATGTATAATTCATACACACATATATTGGTAATTTAGTTAAACATATTCGACATATATTTTCCTAGTTGGTCCTTAGTCCCACGAAAGGGTGATATAAAAATTGAAAGTCAAGGAGGTAAATAAAATTTAATTTAATAACCATAAACCACTAAACATGGAAAAAAGATATAAATGTGCCAAATGTTTGCTGTTGGGGAGGAGATATGAATCGGAGCAATTTTTTTCTACAGCTCACAGTATTTAAGGAATTTTTATTAAGAATTGTAGTTAAAAGAAGTTAAAATACTAAAGTTTGCGTATTTTTTATTTTATTTTATTTGCCCAAATGAAAAACAGTATTTTCTTAAAACAATACATGAAAAAGACTTTGAAAGCAAGTACTAATGCTTTTTGGCTACATAAAGGAATATCTAAATAAAGAGAATGTGATTTTAAGCTACCTTATGTGGCAGAAGCGAACTAAATTTTGAAGCAATTATTGAATAATTTGTTTAATGTCGGGCACATTTCAGAAAAAGCTTCACTTGGAATCGAATACCAGTCCTCTAATTGGTTTTCCAGTACGCTAACGTTTACTCTATCAAGCTTGTGTACCGGCATCAGTCGAAATCCTTCTTAAAATGTATCTATTACTAAAGGCCAAGATCTTGGATTTTTATACTAATTACTAACGTGATGCAGGAGAACCGATAAACAGCTGGAATCACACCAAGAATCTCTGGAGATGTCTAATTTATTTCAATTAACAATTCGCAATGGATATTAATATTTTAATAAAGATAATGTGATTTTAAGCGACTCGTGCATGGACAAGAGCATGGTAGCGTAAAAGTTGGCGCGTTAGAGATCCAATTTTGAGGACTGGTGTTCGACTTCCGACAAAGTAATTTTTTCTAAAATGTGCCCATGACATTTAAAATTATTAAATAATTACTTCAAAAAGTATATAAAAGAAATTAGATTACATATTTTTTACTATAAGTCATGTAAATAAAGTTGATAAAAATTATTCTGCGATAACGATGATATGCAAAGAAAGTAAACGTAGCACACGTAATATTTAAGAAAGTTATATAATACATTTTTCTAAAAAAAGCCAATTAAATATTAACACTATGTAAAATCTTACTAAACGTGAACCATCAACATAAGAAGGTAAACATGTTTACTTAAGAATTAAGATCTTGTTAAGTGATATATTTGGAACAATAATAAACTCATCAAGCGCATGTAATTACAGCGATTGCCCACAGCTTGACATTTTGGTACTTCATTATTATGAAAGCAAAGTTTTCCCGTGTTTTCAAACTCTGGTGGTCTTTGCATTAAGTAGTTGTTCTTAAACCAGGATTACTTGGAATCATAACTTTGGAGAGACATCATGTATTTTTGACGAAATCTCAGACATCCGATTTTTATAGTTGTCCTTTACTTAGATATATTTTAAAAGATTATAGTGTGCGTATAATTGTCCAAAATTTGCTCACAAACGCATGACGTCACAAAGTTAGGATTCCGACTGAATTTACAGAAATTAGTAAGATGCTGTGATGACAATTGACGATTGACTATTGCACTTTTGCTATATAATTTCGTAAATTTAGATTGAGATAAGGTTTAAAAAGACAGTGTCCAAAAAATGTGTCACAAAATTCTTTCATATGTGAAAACCATATGCTTCTAGTCGTTGTATTAACCACGTAGTACCTCTAAATATTGTTTTTATTTCTACTTTTCTGTAATACTGTGGGGCAGTGACTACTCCATGAATCAAGAGTAATACAAAATTCTTATTATCATTAGGTAAGAACACATTTTGAATCAAAACTCGGAAGCGTTTAGCAGATATTACATAAATATTTTCAGCGTTAAACAAAGTAGTTCTCACTCTTGTTTCTAATTATCTACTACATTCAGTATACAGAATGTCCTAAAAAGGAATGACACCCCGCAAGTGTATCGTATGACCTGTGCGGTGTCACTTATTTTTGGGACACCCTGTATATTATCGGCTGTAGTATGTATGTATGGTCGCCGATAGTGACTGAGTAATACTTTCAATGCCCTTAATGCCAGCTTTTTGAATGAATTTCTAATTTGGAACCACTTTGATCAGAATTGAGAACATTTTCGAACTGTAAATTTGAATCAGTTCTTTAACTTGGCTAACAAACCCTTCTATGATCATTAGCGTGTCAATCTCTTCATTCTACGTTTTCATTGAGCTAAATTTGTTGATTTTTCTGAAAAAACTACTATGTATTTCTTTAAACTTCTACATCCAACTTGTGCTTGCTGTAAATATCTTTGGTGGCATTCCAGCGTCCCTGACAGCTTGTAGAACCCATCTTCGGTAGCTTTCTTAAATTTGTTTAAAGTATATCAAGCTATTTTATTAACCTTTTCTTTATACATATGTACCAGCTTGATTTATTTGCTATGCCCACCACAGCAATTATGTTTTCCACTTCGCTAGAGTTAATTACAGAATTTTGTATATTTGAGATCAAATTCCTCTCTGAAATCAGTTGAACATGAAGGATATTCTTTCCTTTCTTCGATATATTGGTTTTGATTTTCGTGTCTTTCATCCGTATCTTCCATACCCTGGACTTCGTAAAGATAATCAGGATCCCTAAATTCCACCAAAGTATTGTCTTTAACTTATATTGCGTTATCCTGCATAGCTCTTTGAAATATTAACACAACATTTTTGTTAAACTCCAAATCTTGAAGTATAATTTTTGTCTATGGATTTGGTAGATGTCGACCAGTTTTCACAAAGACGTCATCCTTTACCCAACGTATTTAAAAGATAGCATCAGCGGGTATTGGAAATTGCGTTCCAGCTTAGTTTGTCGATCATGCACATCCAAGAACAGTGCGAATTGTGGAGATAGAAGATGCAGTTCTTGCACTAGTTGGAGAAGTTCCTTCAAGCATCGCATACAAATGTGAGGTTGATCGACGACTTGTAGGGAACGTGATTAACGACAAGATTCTTCGCCCATATCATTACACTTAGTTCGCCATTTACAACCACAAGACTTCAGGTCAAGATTGAACCACTGTAATTTGTTAATTTCACGAGCTGAAGAAACCCCAACTTTATCAAGTCGTGTTACGTAGTCAGACAAAATAAATTTTAGTCGCGATGGTAAGATTAACCAACACTTATGCATCATATCACAAAAATTACCAATGCCGCTAAAGTGTAAATGTATAGGCTAAAATATTGGGTACAAACTTACTGTTTTGTGATCATCAAGAAGTCTCAATTTGTCTCCATTGGACTTCTTTTTATACAATTTTATAAAATCCCACGTCTATCGAACATCTGGCTATAACAAGAAAGGACTTATCCACCGTATTCAAGATGCGTTTCTGCTAGTAACCAGGAAGATGTTGCATGCCGTTTCAGAGAATATTAACGAGAGATCTAGAGAATGTATAGTATCAGGTGGAAGCAATTTCGAACATCCACTTTAAAGCCAAATCTATTTATCTGTTATTTTGATGCATTACCCAAATGAGGGGAAACACATGGAAATCTCTGTTTCTGTAATTAAAAATTCAAATATACTCTTTTATGTACAAATTCTAATGGAGGAATCAGCATTATACTGCAATGTAGTGACAAAATTGAGAATTAGCCTAACGAAAATTATTATGCAATGTTTCGCTTAGTTATTGCATTATGTCCATTTGTGTCAGACAATATCAGGTGTTCTGGGGCTTTTTACTACGTTTAAAAGGAGCAAATTTCACGAGCACCAAGCGTATATTACATTTTTTATCAAGTTTGGAAAATCAATTTGAAGTATTAAAAACAAACGTATCAGTGGTGAAACGTATTGAAGATGGTCAAACTTCAACCAATGATAATACTCGTTCAGTATGATCCCCAATCTATAAAATCAATCAAACTGTTTCAAAAATTACGCTCGCTCAGTCGCGCTTGAAAGAGCGTCGGAGTAAGACGTACCGATTGTGAGGTTAAGTCGAGTGAATAGTGTGTGTTCTGGATGACCAGTGCTTTGCGTTAGACACCTAATTTAGCAGTGGTGGGTCGCGTGAGGTACTGATTTACTACAAACAGGGAAAATACATGCAAATAAAACCCTTAGCAAGAAAATCCGACTGGTCCGGTATATCAAGCTGCATAAACTGGTAGCCCACCCCAACCGGATCGGAACAAAGAGATAGAGTAAGTGATTTAAAATCTACCTAGCTATACTCACAGGCCCCGTACATCAGTAAGCAAATCCTTACTGATACTGACCACCAATATATTACATGAGCGGAGTTCTCCCTCCGTTCGAATATTGACCCAAATGTCGACAAATAATCTAATTAAATCACCAAGGCTTAAAATGGATCTATGATTTGAGTAACAAGAAAAAATACTTAAAACCAGGAAGGAGTTCGAGTCATATAAAGAAGTTCTGCGTAGGCAGGAGAAGGAATAGGAAGATTAACCGAAGAATTAATTGGTCTGAAAAGCATGGAAATGAACCAAGATTATTTCAACGACAGGTTACCCAAAAGAAAGAAGACTGAGGAAGAAGTCTTAGTCGAAATCGAAAATACAACCCCATCAACAATAGACCACGAACCAATAAGGAGCCAAGAATCATATGGTACTCAAAAAGCCCAAAACGAAAGGGAAGATTTTCCACCTCTAAAAATGCCAACCAAGAAAGTTATTCCCCCAATTGCAACACAGGAGCCAAAAATCAAAGGACCCCCGCCGATTGTTCTACATAACAAAGACGCATATGCGCAAATTAAGTTAGAAGCGGAAGATAACAATGTAGGAATAGCAAAAGCTTTCAACGCCCCAGAGGGAATAAAAATGTTCACTGAGTCCCCGAAGGAGTTCAGAATCTTAAAGCATATACTAGATGAAATGGAAGAGCCATGCCACACTTTCAGCTCCCAGAAGGAAAATAAGCTGAGGGTGGCAGTCCGTAGTATACCAGAAGGTATAACGGAGGAAGCAGTCCTCCATAAATTAAGGGTCAAAGGTTATTAGATAAACTCGACAAAACGTTTGGGAAATAAATACCGCAAATTTCCATTAATGCTTCTTAACTGCCCAAAAACATCAAAAGCGAAAGAGATTTTCAACTTTTGGGATGTTTTACAGCTTAGAGTGACGATGGAGGCTAAAATGCGCCCGACGAGAAGCACTCAATGTTACAGATGCCAAATGTTTGACCATGTTTCATGTAGGTGCTCTGCCTCCTATAGGTATTTAAAATGTGTCAAACAGCACCCTACATTTAAATGTGACCTCAGTCCAAATTCAAGTACAAAATGCTGTAACTGTGGGGGATAGCATCCGGCCAACTTCAAACAGAATCCGGACCATATTAAACGCAAAAAGATGGAAGATCGAGAAAGTAAGATGAAACAAGTAAAAGTCATCCCAGGTATTTCATACGCAGGAGGGTAAAATCCAGACCAGTGAACTCTTCGCAACCCAAAGAAGAGTTGACACCAAAAATGGTAGAGGCCCTATTGGGAGTACTAACTAAGATGTTACCAACACTCCTAATGCAACTACTCAAAGGGTCACCATTGCAATGATTAAATTTGCCATATGAAATGCTAATGGAATCCTAAACAAACGGGATGAACTTGAACTATTTCTTAGGCAAAACGAAATCCCAATTGCATTCATTACCAAAACTCATCTTAACAGAGGGGATAAAATATGGTTATCTGGGTATAACCTCATCAGAAAGGGAGGGAAGAAGAGGCAATTAATAAGTCAATTTGTTCCAAAAACCTTCCCGGAATAGAAGACATAGGAATTTCCAAATTAGAGGCTGTTGGAGCAACTATTCAATCTAACAATAAAGAAATAAACATAATCACTTCCTATAATCCTCCAAGAAACCTTATTACGGCGGCAGATTTAACAGCAGTCACAATATTCGGCCCATCCACCACAGCGACAGGCTATGGCTGCATATCAACTAATAAAAATGGAGAGGTGCTACAAAAATCCATAATCCAAAATCATGAAGCAAATATAATAGCAGAAAACTCCTATCCCAGCAGGGAAAAGAGGTGTTATAATCGACCTAGCCATAATACATCAATTAAAATGGAAAACGATGGCAAACACAGCAGTCGCAAAGTCCTAAAATGAAAACCGTAATACCAGACTAAAAATCAACTGGCTAAAGTTTGCCTTCAACATGGAAGACTTTAAACCATCACCAGAAATACTAAACAAAAGGTAAATAGAAGAAGCAGTGGTAATGATAACCACTTCTATACAAATACAGCTTAAGAGAAATCAATCAGAAATCAAAAGGACCCCATTAAATCAATGGGGCCTAACCAGCGATCAAAAATCCCTAGTTAAAGAGAGAAACACAGTTAAGAAACGATAGTCAGGTCTCAGAAATCCAAAAAACAAAATACTCTTAAGGAAAAAGCAAAATCAGGTAGACAAATTAATAGAAATCAGGAAAAGAGAGAACTAAGATAACTTCCTGGATGAAATAGAGGAAAAGGACCATCATTATGTGTGGAAGTTCCTCAAAAAGTGTAAAGCAGAAAGATACTGGTGCATTCCAGGACTTCCGCGGCTGGAAGAATGCGGGGCTCTTGTGAATTGGCGCAGATGGAACCGTCGTAAATCGAGGGCCACCTGTATATGAAATAAGCGTATAAGAGTCCAGCTAAGACTTTCCGTTTACAAAGCAAACCAAGACGGAGGCTCCTTTGAAGGTAAATCACGTAATTTAGTTCTCAATTGAAACCGTAACTAGGAGATAATTCTTTGCGAAACTTCCGTTCACTAAATAAATTAAATAGATCGAAGTTATACCAACTACTTAGATACAATTGAAATTGGAATTTTATAAAGGTTTGGTCAAATCCCTCATTTTAAAGACATTAAATAAACTGATAAATTATTATTTTCAATTTGAAAAGAGTTTCATAGCCAGCATTATTTATTTAAATCATTTAATCACAATGTATGTATGTATGAAAACTTATGTTTTAATTAATAACCTTATTTGTTTACTCTACTCCGACTTTTGACCCACAAAAGTAATATACAATGCAAAGCATACAGTTAAATAATAATCCGTTTTTTAGGTCATTGATACCTTTAAAATCACAGGTAAAACTACCTGAAAGTAAATTCATAGAGATTACGAAGTTCAATTAAGCGAGGCAGCTAACAACATCATTACTACTAATGTGGGATGGAATTATTGGTATAGTGTTGAAACAAAAGCTTTAGCATAACAATCGATGGCAGAAACGTCACAAGAAAAGTAAAATAAATGTGGTCTAAAGCTAAAATCATCCTTAATTTGTTTTTCAATTCTAAAGGGTTGAACACTATGGATTTCTACCCCAAAGTAATACAGCAAATGAGGTGTACTGTCTTAAAGTAATTAAACAACTTTGTAACACCATCAAAAAATATCAAATGCCTTTACGGACATATTACCATCAATTCGTAAATTTTCGTGAATAGGATAATGATAGTTCCACAGCCTTCTTGCTCTAACGATCTAGCACATTCTTCGTTTATGCTCCAAACTGAATATGACGTTATAAACAACCAACTTTTAAATCAATTGACTAGATAGAAAAAATCACGAAAGAAACTACGCAATATCCTAAAAGGAGCGCTTTCGAAATGTTGTAAGAAACAGTGAGAGTGATAAAACCAAAGTGATGGTGCCTATTTTGAGAATGGCAACATGAAGTTTTCGAGCTATCTTCGCATGTGCACTCCCTCATGTGATAGGTTTGCTTTAAACTTCAGGTTACAAACATAGTGTTTGCGTATGTATAAAATCAATAAAAAACATTAACTAACTGCAAGCATAAACCCGATTTAATTCAAAAATTGCATTGAAAAAGTGATATAAAAATATTTTTTTCAATTTATTGAGCACTTTTCTTATTTTTGAAGCGCCCATTACCCACATATCAACAACGGTTGGTAGTTTGTGAATAAAATCAGAATCTTCAAAATTTATTAATAATTTGGATAAAGGATAATAAATCTGGCATAAAGTTTGCTCGCTTTATTAAAAAACCAAGTTTTAACAAAGGTACTTGACAAACTTCGTGTGAAGTCGTGCTTAACAATGAAATAGAGAAATGTGTACTTAAAAACATCAATATAATATTTGATTATAAACCATAACTTAGACTTCAAGTAATCTGCAACAAAAATTCACGAAAATATTTGTGTAACAATATATCGTAACTATTTTATCATCGCCAACTTGTCCTCAGCCATTTGCCAGCGTAATTTTCAAATCTTCGTGTTTTTATTATAATTATATATTTTCGAAATATGTATTTCTAGTTAATTTACAGACAGATAACTTAATCTTGGTTAATATCGTTTATCATATATTTAAAGCAATGCGTTTTCCTTTTACCCCTATCTTTATGGTTCACACATTACTCAGTTTGATGATCTCTTTTAAATTGCAGTTCTACGCCCATAGCTGCTTTAGCGGTATTTTGTATTAACTCTCATTAACGTTTGTATATGTGATAAAGTAGAAAATTAAAATCAATAAATATAAAGCACTGCATCGCTCGCCGCACTTGAAATGCAGTTTCAGTGAAACCTCTCATCACTTTCTTGAATTAATGACCAAAAGCAATCGACTCGATGTGCGGTTACGTTCAAAGTAACAAACAAAATTGCTAATTTCCCATTAAATTATTAAATATTTTCGGTTAAGAATGGCAAATGTCAGCTATTTCTAGATGTTATGATTTCCAACCTTGATCGTATTTTTAATAGATAAGCCAAATTTTGAAATGGTTTGAATTAACCCTAAATATCAAAAGAGTGGCTATTGCAAGAACTAAGAAATTTTAAATTATAAAAACTTGGGGAGATATGTTTTATAGTGCTACGTATTCACTGAACTATGCGCTGAGGTAAAACACAGTGATAGTGCCATTTTAATGGATAATTCAGTTTAGTTATTAAGATGTTTCAAAAGGCTATGTCATACATTTATTTTAGGCAAAATGTTTATTAATGGACACCTACTCTTCACTAAAGCCAATGTGAAGTAAAGTTTTGTAATATTGCTGCTTAATATTAATTGTAAATAACACTTTTTAATAATTTGCGTAAATTTTCTACCGGTTTTCCATTAGTATCGTTTTAAATTAGTATTTGATCTTATTTTACCATTATAACTTAATAATAATAGAAAGAAAATCTGCTGAGGTCTCTTTACGCTAATTTTTTAATTATACCAATGTTTACCTTGTTAATTTTAAATCTTTAACCGCAATAATTATCCAAAATATTTTAAATACAATTGAAATTATAATCAATCTGTAAAACATTAGGATGCACGTGAATTCTCACCAATGATATTTTATATTTTAAGAAACTAAAAATGTTTAAATTGACAACCAAACGAACAATAGTGAAGTGACTACAGCGAAATATTTAGTAACAAATCGGCGAGGGAGGACTAGCAACAGCAAACAGCAATATCCAGAGGCGACAATAGTACAGCGATCATGAAACAGCAATAATGAAACAGCAACAGCGATGTAGAAATGACAGTAGAGCGAAAAATATTGTAGTAGAATGAGGGGAAAATGAAATGTATGAAATCACTGAAGAGAAAGAAAATGCTCCAGCGTCTTAGTCAACTATAAACTCTTATATTCTCTCTTGATTTACTGGATACATAAGAGAAAAGTTTTATTTTAAAGTTATGAATAAAAACACTTGATTGATTGTATAAGGGTAGGATGGTACGTAAGATCTACTGCCGCATTGCACAAATAGCGACAGTGATGGAAACACGACATAAAGTGCCTATGATACTATGAATATTATTTAATGAACGCCTATCATTTCAGGTTTTTGACAACTACTTTTCAAAAATACTTGCCGATCTGTTACCTATGACTAAAACAGGTGTATTTTTTGAAATCATAGTTTAGAATGTATTATTAATTACACTAAATAATTTTGAGCTTCAATACTAGGTGGTGTAATTTTTATTAGAAAACAAATTTTGAAAAACGTGAGATAAAAAAATTGAATACCACGCAATCGTCAAGAAAATCATTTTAAGTAAATCGCTAAACGCTTGAAAAATTTCACGCAAATGCTGTTCATTGGTATCTACAGTAAAACGGTGTTCAAATAAATGCAAGTGAGAACAGTAAGCATAGAAAGCAATGAAAAATTAGTCAACTGCTATGAGGCAAAAATGGAGACAAACGTGGAAAGATTTGCGATTGAAGATAGCAGAGTTACTCAAATATCTAAGACGCAAAAATGTGTCCACGAATATTAACAATAGTTATTCGTAAGAAGACTTTGATAGTTTTTTGACCAAATTATTACGATGGATAAAAGCTAGGTTCATTATTATAATGCGAAGACAAAACAATCTACAAATGAGTGGCTACATAATGGTTCGCCCCGTCGATAAGGTTTCCAGCTTTCCAGTTCTAAAGGTGTTCTACTTATTGATCCTTCAGAGAAAAGTTGGAAAATGCTATATTTTTGATAAAATTACGAGAAAATATTAATTCGTGAGGAATAACACGCAAATGTGTGTTTCAACATGAAAATAGCTATCTCACAACTACATTGTAGCAACTGCAAAAGCTTCGCATCTGGTACTCTAAACTGTACCTCATTCTCCATATTTTCCTGATTACATACCCTTTAATTACTACTTTTTTGAAAACTTAGTCATTTACATCGAACACATTTCAAGGATGATGACGATATTAAGAACAGAATAATGACTGGCTAAACGAACAAATTCCAGATTTTACAAACATGGGATTTTGAAGTTCAAATAACGCCTTCAAAAGTGTACAGATTTGGCGATAGACTATGTAGAAAAAGTAACGCATGTTTTAAACTAATTATTATAATTAATTTTGAAACCAGAAGAATTTTCTTTTATAAACGTTTGACACTAAACGATTGAGCTCCAATCGAAATTTAAAGACGTTTAAAAGATAAATATGGTGATGGATGTGGAAAATATGGGCCTGCTGATTAACGTTTCAAAAGGTATAGTAAAGACAAGAAGAGAATATTCATAAAGAAAGACTTGGACGATCAATTTCTGTGGGGTACAATGAAAATACCTTAATTCAATGATATCGACGAATTAAACAGAGGCATTGCTCGAAAGTCGCATATTTTGAACTACAGAGAAATTTGTGCAATATAAATACGAAGACAATAATAAATATCATTAAGGAACAAAGGTGCAACCTTTTTCAAGAATTGCTACATCAACATCAATGTGATGGGGGGTGGTTTTCTCATGAACATTACCACCAGACATACATTTTGAGTTCATTGTTATGATCCTGAGAACAAGAGATAGTTCATTAAATACTGTTATACATATTCCTCTCCTAGGAGAAAATTGAAAAGGGTTCATTCAGCACAAAAATTTAAATTCACAAATTTTTAGGATGGGAACTTATTTTGAAGAGAACGAAGATTTATTCAAAGAGATATTACGCAATTGTACAAGAACTACAACAATTCAGCCGCAGAATAAAATTTGAGAAACTAATTTTCTTTTTCATCATCTTAGTGCAAGGTCGTATGTCGGTTAAACAGCAGTAACAATTCTGAACTTTATAGTTGCTCCACACTATCCGTATAGTCCAGACTCAGCGCAGTTGGACTTTTGGTTATTTCCAAAATTGAAAGAAGCATTGAAAGGCAAATATTTTACATCCGATTCAAAAGTTCAAGTTCTTGTGAATACGTTAACGAATTCAGAAAATTGTTGGAACAGTTGAAGAAATGTGTTGCATTCAATGGTGAGTTGTATGGAGTGATGTTTAATGGTTGGAGTCTAGTTATTAAGTTATTTTGTCTGGTCTTGCTAGTTCCTTTATTTCGGTCATGAATTTATACTTTTTATTGTAGGGATTAATTAAAATTCCAAAAATTATAAAAATTCAGTTACTAAATAGGTTTCATTCGATATTTTGTACATTTAGGAAACATTACATTATGTAAATGTTTACAAAAATTGTTAAAAGTAGTGACTATTATGTTGCAAACAAATGAAAGCTCTTCGCTTGAGGTTTTCAAAAACATTTAATAATTCTTCAGGAGTAATACTTCTGATTGCTTCTATTAATTGATTTAAACTATGTAATCTCATTTGAAAAGTTTCATGTTTTCGGTTACCAAACAAATGATTTGAAGAGTGTGCTTTGACTTATTAATCGATTTCGATAATACTGCTCCAAATACTGAAATAGAGTTTTGGCTGTGTGTTTTGTTAAAATAACTACATTTCAATTCATCATATAATTTAGGAATAAAAGGATGTAGAATTATTTGCAGAATGTAAATTCGTTTCGTTAACATTGTGAGGATAGTCTTTTGCGCAAGCTTGATACGTTTAGCTGTTAACATAACTCGGCACATGGAACCAAAATTTATTGGTGAAAAATGTTAAGTCCGATAAATCATTGTGCAAATTGTAATTAGATCATTGGCAATAATTTATTCTTTATCCGTAATTACTTTCGCGTGGTACGCTTACTTTATATGGATTCGTTTGGCTTAACAAGTTGTATAGCATAACCCTAAAGAAACTCAATATATTAATTAGACATAACACTAAATTAAAATTTACTATCAAATACCTGTTTCTGCGGATAATCTCCTTAAATATTTATATGGATTTCGTTCAGCTCTATTCTGAACATTGGCAACAACTTCCCCGGTTAACAATATAGGTCTTCGCAAAGATTTGCCTTTGCATATGATATGTTTTTCTTCAAAATAGTGTATCATTCTATCTTTGTAATTGACGAACACTTTATTTGAGACAATTACATTAGGAAAAGCTTTGTTAAATTAATCAACGAATAGACCCATGTTTTACTTTGGACTAAAGTTCCACTATAAAAATGGGCCATAAGAATAAAAGCATCTTGTGCAGGTTTAAACACCATGGTTATGATAAGACCATTATTATATAGCCTGCATATTAAAAAGTAATTTAATTTTGTAACGTTCTCGTTTGCTTTATATAACTTACCAAAGGTGACCCAAAAATTGCATACATAGAATAGAGTTATGAAAAGAGCTGATTTTATATAGAAAGATCCAATATAAAAATATAACAAGAAAGGTAATCAAATACATGCACCCGTAATAAAAATTGCTACCAAACACATCTAGTAACACGTATAAACTTTATATCGATAATGTATTTTTGATATTGGTAAATGAATATTTAAGCCGTTGTATTTAAGTGATCATAGTTTGTTTAGTGTAAGAATAAAACTTATACGGGCATTTTTATTCGTAACGCATTGTTGTGAATAGTGATAGGAACCAACTTTGAAGAAGTTTGTTAATATTTGTGTTTTAAAACAACTTGTCATTCATTGAATCTTTGTCATCTACAATGTTATCAAGCAAACGTTTTTAGCATATCTCAATTAGGACTCATTAGACCTCATATCCACAAGTATTTGAAGCACTATACCGGTATCAAGTACTGCTTAGTATCATATCTATGCCAGGCTCGGCTTCCTATTAGCAAATTTTGTGTAATTTTAATTTATACTAATTTAAAACAACTCAATAGATTTCACCAATTAATACCCAGGTATTTACGTCCTTTTGATAAGATGTAATCATAAACTATTAATCGATGGTGCGTTTATTACATTTATTTGTGAATATGAATTTATTATGGTAAACATTTCTCCATGTCAAATAATTAAAGCTAATAAATTTTAACGTATATCAATTCACTGTGAATAAATAGTTAAATTCCTTGGATCGACCGATATAATGCGTTTCCTTATAATTTATATAATTATTTATGATTCTAATTACATGTTTACATCATTTTAGTATCTACTCAAAATTTTTAAATTGATGTATAATGATTTTCATTTATTTTAGTTGAATGTAGTATATAGAGCATTTCACAGAATTGCTTTGTTTATTTTTTATTTATTTATTTAGAAAAACTTTTTTACCTGTAATGTGTAAATTTTCTCCTTAATTAGAGCCAAAAATGACAGGGCAATTATCTGTGACTGCCATAGGTGTGCAAGTAATAGAACTAAAGCAGAAATACACCTTAGGACACCATGTATACCATCACTTATATGTCAGCATTCAGTTACATATTTTTAACGATTTGGCTTAATTATGAAGTCTTGCTTGTTACGCTACAAGCATTAACCAATTTAATCGAGTTGCATCTTTTATTTAGTCCGATCCTTAACGTTTAGGATACATGATACAAATCATTAATTAAGTAGCAGGTAAGTTGAACCCCGCTCCCCTCGCCATCTTAACTCAGTCGATTGTGCTTCTGCATCTTTGCTTCCTCCCACCGACCTTATATGATAGCGCCTTTTTGAGTTGTTACAATGAATACTCAAGTAATACGATAAACTAAGTACTTTAAAGCACCAAAAACTATAAATGCATTGCGTAAAGTATGTCTTTTCATAAGTCCGTAGGTTTCATTGAAGGGTTTCTTCCAAAACTAGCGCAAGTCAAAATATCTATTTTTTACTGTTTGCAGCCTTGGCATCTACAGCATGCCATTCATATATGTAGTAACTTATTATAGTAAGAACAATTCTAATCAGTGTTATACATCAATATAGAAATACTTCAATTCCGAAAAATCAGCTTTTGCCTGAAGTAACTATTGTTTTTACAACAACCACTGAGAACTGTTTTCACAAATCAAAGTGCAATGACATTAATCGTATTTCCCTTAAGTAAAAATGAAAACCCAATAAAGCGGATGGAATACCCGAGAAAAAGACGAAGAGCGCATCCATATTAACCACAGAGGGAGTTGTTGCAAAGTTAATTGCTCCAGATTGCTGGTTGTTTTTACCTTGTTTCGTGGTGATTTTCATTTTCGACTTAACCTCTAAATTTTGTGTAGCTTTTCTGGGCACAGGTACTTTGAAATTATGGATATACAACAACAACGTAAAATTTTTAAAGATTTTTATTCCATACCTCGAATAATTTCCAAAATATGTACCTTTGTCGACTAATTATACAACAGAAAATATAAATAAATCGCCATCGTAGAGCCTTGTAGATTATTTGGAGACTTACAGTGACACAACCATAGACTATACCTCTCCAAATTGTGGACATTCAGCTTAGTGTGTATAAAAGGCATATATTGTAAACAATGAAGGGCTAGCAAAGGTCGCCGTAAGCGAAACGATGTTTCTTAGATGATAGAGGTCTGGGTTAACCTGTGTTTCACTGAAAAAGTTCCAACGGTGGAAAGTGATAAAGATAAAAATAGAGCTAATGCTATGACGAAAGCAGTTAATAATCTTGTCGAGTGCTATATTAATCCCTTTAAAGTAATATAGTCACGTTATTCGATTAGGGAGAACTTAAAGTGAGCTGAAGATGAAAAATTTAGACAGACTGAAAGCTGAAAAGCAACTTCATGAAAAAAGAATACAAAGTAGAGTGAAGCAATGGTAACATATTTTAGTTTTATGCAGAATTTCTTACTGCAACATAATAGAAGCAACATGGTAATTCGAGCTCGACAGTTGTGGTATTACATTTTCAGGAATCACAAGATATTGTGTTCTTCACTATTGGTTTAATAATATTGACGTTAACTGGCGTACTTTAGTCATGTTCAGCGACGACTATGTAGGCCAAAAACCTTCTGGTCAATTTATTTAAATCGCTCGATAGTATTATTGTTTGCGCATCGTGAATTTTTCATTTAGAAATTGAACTCATTTAATTCTAAAATAATTTTGTTTTCGTTTAACGCGCCCATGATATATTTAGTTTAAAATGTGTTCAGTATAGTATTTGGTCAAAATAACTAACATTCAGTTTTACCTCCAGTTCGGGTTGTTAAAATACATGAAGTTAAGCGTTGCCCTTAGTATTGTAATAGCACAACGCCTTTAAATACTTCTTGTTGTTGATTATAAGCTATCAAACACTTCTCATTGTCTAATCATTAAAACTTATTAGTTCTCGTTCTAGAAAGGGAATTATTAGCGACGCTAATAATTATTGCATTACGTAATCATTGTTACTTTGCATATTATAATACAAGTTAAAAAGCATCATTAACCAAATGAAGCTTTGGAATAGATCAGTTCGGTTTCGATACAACTAAATGCTCCTTTTAAATCTAAATAATCCAAAATCGAATTTTCCTCCTTTAGTTGCTATGAAATCAAGTTAAAAATTGTCCAATGATCATCATTTATTTAAGGTGAATACTAAATCCTCATTTAACAATTTACAATTTTAATGTTTCGTGAAATGCATCTTTTATTTAACCGTATATAATTATTTGACGTAAGTATTATATTATATACGAAATATAATGGTTATTTGAATATATCTCGTCCATCTAGTGAACTAGTGTTTGCAGTCCTTTGCATGTGTTTGGGTTTAATTGCGTTCCGCATTTGCTTTCGTATTTTTTACCAATTACATATACATTTCCAATCTTGCGTCATTAGTTTTCTTCAAAGAGTCGGTAGTTCTACCAATTATAAAAAAACTATTCGATCAAAAAAAATAAATACCATAGGACTTAAATACCATCATCAGAGATGTTCGATATAGACCTTCTTCTTCTCAAGTGGTTGAGTTGAAGCAGGGACAAATTATTGATTTTTGAAGACCAAGGTCGGCAGTCTAAGAAAAATCGCTTAGGATGTATCGCCTAAAAATTGCAATAAGTTATTAGAAATAAGAGACTCGTATTCTGGATTAAGGCGAAAACAAATCATCGGAAATAATACCTTTTTGGGCATCAGACCAAATTTATGACATATGTACGAAAACCTAATCGCTCAAGGAAAATTCAATTACGTAAAAAGCTACTAAAAATCAAGCTAACACTGATAATATGGCTAAGGACTACAAAAGTGACTCCTAAACATACTAAACTGTATTATTCACTAGTTGGTAGTTCTTGATCAATGAAAATTAAATAAAAATTTCTTAAATAGCCATTTATTTCCTTTATATAGTTCACTCTACTAGATTTCGCAAACTTTCACACATAATATTGTATGCCAAGGGACTAAAGCGCTTCTTTTAATCCCGAGAGAGAAAGCTTATTTCTCGAGCGAGGGCGAGAGAAATAATCTCTCGAGTGATTAAAAAGCACTTTTAGTCTCGAGGTATATACATAATTTTTCGCACTTTCGAAAAATTTGAAATCACAAAGGTCGAAGAAAGTAAAATTGCATGACATTGAAATGTATACTTCACGTCAAATGATATTTGAATTTAATTTACGAAGCGCCATAGAAACTCTTTCAGTAATATGTAATTTTGATTGGTTAATTTCTGTTATTGCCATGGTGAGTGGAATTAAATTTACTTTATCTCCCTTGGGACTAAAGTAAAATTTTATTCCTTTGAGATTGAAAGTGACACTTTCGTCACGGAAACAAGGGACTAAAAGTGACGTTTTAGTCCCGAAAGTGCAAAAAATATATTTGAGTTAAGTCAAAAGTAGTAGTTTATTGCAAAAATAACACTTATCATATTAACGGCGGGTTATGCAATTAAAGGCTTATTAAAAAAGTAAATGCGAGGTATGTTGAAATGTAACCCAGAATTTTGGTGTTACATATAATTCATGAAATTCAAAATGGGTTTTCTTTTTATTAATGCATCAATATATTTAGAGGGCCTGTGTAGTGTTACAATAACTTCAATTAATTTTTTAACTATGTCGCAATAGCTTGTTGCAAATTTCGTCGCGCAGCGAATTATAATCCAATTACTTTGTATTGAAAATGTTAAACTTGCTGACAACGTTGTAAGACTTCATCTACAATTTGGGAAAATACTGTATCAAAAACTCGTGTATGATAGGTGTAAACAATTCCGGGAAGGCAGTGAGGATGTCGCAAATTTAGCACACGCTAGACGACTTTGTACTTCCATCATTGATGTGCACATTCAACTAGTTGATGAGCTTATTCATCATGATAGACGAATTTCTGTGCATGCTTTATTAAGATTTCTGGAAATAGGCATATGCAATGTTGAAAAAATATTCATAAATATTTAAAGTTTATAAAAAATTGTGCAAAGAGGGTTCCAATGCTGTTTTCCTTAGAGCGAAAACGGAAAAGAATTTAAGTTGCATTTGAACTTCTAAGGCGCTCTCAACAAGAAGGCGAAACATATCTAAACAACTTGCTTACTTGTAACGAAACGTAGTTTCATCAAATTTAGAATGTAGGCACAACACATAGCCAGCTCCTACAAGAACGAAAGTTGTTCCTTCAGGTTCATTCAAGTTATGGCGACGGTGTTTTTGGATACAGAAAGAGTCTCGTTTGCCGAGTTTTTTACAAAGTCGAACCGTGAATGCTGCTCATCAATGTCAACTATTGTCTGCAAAAGGTAAACCTGCGTTTCGTACAAAAGGTGTAAACGACCCATCAGAGGTGCCATTATTTTTCACGATAGATCTTATTCTCCAACCGCTACAGTGACTAAGGACGCATTTGCCAAATGGCACTGCGAAATACTTTCGCATTCACCCTATAGTTCCGATTTATCTTCATGCTATTTCATTTTCTTTAATTCTCTAAAAGAGACTGGGGAGTACCGGATTTGAGGACGATGAAGATTCAAGAATTGGATCGCTGGGCAGCCGACACGATCTATAAAGGAGAAATTATGATGAAAGTGCATAAAGCTGCAAGGAGAGTATGTCGAAAAGTAGCATACATTATTTCATTTAAGTTTTATTTGAATAAAATTTATAGGTAAGATCTAAATTAAATTTGAGTCTATAGCTAATTAAAAAAAGCAAAGGCGATGGATTAATTTAACTCTAAACCTTTTATTCTCAATAAAAATGAAGATGTAAGGATGTTTATTTAGTTCTTATTAGAATAATATGGCATGTTTGGGGGTCTTGTTGATCCCATCATCAGATATTAAAAATTTCATGAGACAAGAATTTAATTAAAATCAAAATGTATACATAATTTTAAACATGTTAAGATAATTATACCTCCAGCCTTCGTCTTAATGGTTTTATGTATCAATAATTACACCTTTTCAAAATTTCTTTAATCCTCATGTGACTGACAAAAAAAACACCTTATATTGACGCGATAGGTACCCGGGTACCTACATTGAAAGCACTTGGTATATTTATTTATTTTTACGTACGC
>JAHWXV010135740.1:0-10178 GCA_024586415.1 Phrixothrix hirtus | reverse complement strand
TATAAACAGTTTAAATAATACGTTTGCTGCATTGATAAAAATTAACGCACGCTATCCGATTAATTAGTATTAACAGACTCAGAGCAATGCAGTAAACATTGGTCACATTGATTTTCAGAGTTTGGTACCGTATCAAACAATAATTACCGGTTTATTAAGATTAACCTAAAAATTATAAAATTTATTTTAAAGTTTACTTACCGAAAATAATAATCGACAAGTTTTAACAAAAACCAATTAGCAACTGAAATAGCGTTTATCACAATAAAAAAAAACTACAGAAAACACATATGTCAATAAAAAACGTGTCAAACTAAATTTTAAACAAAAGATGCATACACCTTAACTGATAAATATAAGCAAATTTTCGGCGCGCCAATTTCAAACTGGCGACAACCTTTTTGGATCGTTTGGTACACAGGGTGTCCTGAATATAAGGAGCATATTTAACGCACGCGTAGACGGAGATTCGAGTTTAGAGAAGTTTGAGCTGGGTAGCCGACCAGTACAATTGTCCTTTTGCTAACTAATCAAGTCGTTTACGTTCTTTTCCTATGCTGCGCATTAGGCCCTTGCTACATGTAGTGGTGGGTCGGGACAGTACAAGAAACAACATCTCTCTGCCTACAAGTTAAAGTCCAAAATATGAAAATCGTGGAAAACCCGTCAGCAAACATGAAAGAAATCCTTGCGCTTTACGCGAAGGACAGAGCAACCGAAGCCAGTAAGAAAATTGCACTACTACCGAAGACACTACAATACGATATTTACAGTTATGAATACCGCAGAAAAGGCTACGAAATAGAAAAGCCCATCGAACTAGCTTTGGAAAAATATTTAAAACCTCTGCTCCGAACCAAACCACGGCAGCTTACAGCACGGGAGCACAATACCCAAGCGCTCTGCAGAAACAACATACTGCACTGTTACCACATCTGAAATACGTTAAACTACAGAAGTAGAAGCAGACTTTAAAAAACTATTAGAAAAAATGCAATATTCATCTGACGAAGAAGAAAATCAAGGTTTCACGGAAGGGAAAAATAAAAACGGAAAACATCAAGCAAAGCAGCTACTGAAGGCCCATCAAAGAAACTGGGAAAAGAAATAACAGTTAGCAATCATTACGAAGTGCTATCAGACATGAAGCAAGAAGAAGACTGGAAAGAAGAAGATCCAGGAGCGAATAATCCCGCCCATAGTGCTCAGAAATAAAAATGATTGGAGTGAGATATTCAAAACACTCCAATCACTGAATATCAAACCCAGGGAAGCCATCAACACCGCCCTGGGCATAAAAATTCAGCCCTTCTCTGAAGAAGATTTCAGAAACATCTGAAAAATATTCGACGATAGTCAGCTGTCCTATCATACCTACCTCCTGCAGCAGGAGAAACCACTGCGAGTTGTGATAAGGGGGCTGCCAGAAGCCCTAACGGACGTAAAAGTTAAAGATGATCTGAAATAAAAGGCCTACGGGTCATCACAATCAAAAGGATAAGAAGCAGCAGAGGCAGGCGGCCACTTCCACTTAATTGCGTTGAACTGAGCAAGACACCGGAAGGCAAGAATACATGCAACCTCAAGGAAGTCATGGCACTGAGGATCAGGGTAGAATCACCGAGAAAAGACAGACGGGGCGTAGTGCCGTGCCACCGCTGCCAGAAATTCGGCCAAACGCAGAGGTGCTGCAAGGCGACCCCCAGCTGTGTAAAGCGCGCGAGTGCACACCACACGCAAGATTGCCAAAAGACGCCCGACATCCCCGCATCGAGTATAATTTGCGGGGGTAATCACACTGCCAGGGGTGCCCTCGGTACCTAAGACTAAGATCGGAACCAAGAAAAAGTGCAGCAGGGAAGCATTTCATATGCTGATGCTGTTAGAGGCAAGATGACATTCGCCGTAGAGCAAAGAAGCCCTGCAGAAAGCGAAAAGCACGAAAAACGTCAGTGCTTTTCCTTCAACCTAAACAAGCTGTCCCGTGTGGAAAATATGATAATGGAGATCACAAAAGATGCCACCAGCTTCGGGGAGGGCGTCATGACAATTCTTACCAGGCTCCCAGACAGCATTGCGTTGTATGAGCAGGAGCAATAAGAGGCCACGCCCCAAGAGGAGGGGCGCTCCAGTATATATACTCCAACACACAACAACCAAAGTCAAAGAATCGTGGGCAGTAGGAAGTGCATTGAGCATCCGCCGAGTATACACGTGTTTGTCGGCTGCTCCTGTATATTCTTAGATACTGTAACTTAGGCCCCTTGAGCTTCATGCGATGGGATGGTTGCAGTATCAAGTCAACTAATAGTGTGAATCTAGCTGATTATTCTACGAAATCCCCACTGCTGGTGCCAAGTTGGATGACGCCACGCGAGACGCACTTATCGGCTTCCTTGAATGAATTGACGATATCAGCCCAACCGAACCATCCAGACCTTCAAACGAAGTTTTACGCGACCTGCCGGACAATATAATCAAAATGGCCCAAACTCACCCAGAGGCAGCCGCAAATGATGCCGGAAGACTACTACAAGAATACGCAAAGTGCAATGCGGTGGCTCAAGCAGCCATGAAGCTAGTGGAAGATAAAATTGAGTATTCATCAGAAGAAAACGACGATAAAAGCTTCCAAAAAGTAAAATCCAGGAAGCGAAAATCCGTCACAGGAAGGAACGACGCCGGTCCTTCCACCAAAGTTACAACGAAAAACAGGAACTAAGCCCTGTCAGAAACCGAGCCATAGCCAGAAAAAGCAGCAAAAACCTAAGCCACGATCAGCACGAGTACTACGAGGAGGGCGCAACGAGTCCCCCCTCCCCATAGTGCTCAGAAGCAAAGAAGAGTGGACAACCATCATCAAGACATTAAAAGAAAATAACATAAAACCCTAGGCAGCCATCATACCGTCTTGGGCATCCGCCTTCAGCCGGAAACGCGAAGCGACTTCCGCCAAATAGTGAAGATCTTCGACGATAGGTAGCTGCCCTAGCTATCGTACTTGCTACCCGAAGACAAACCATTTAGGATAGTAATTAGGGAGCTCTCCTGAATCAATTTCTAACCAGGAAATAAAAGACGACCTGTCAACAAGGGCTTGCCAGTTCTGTCAGTCAAACCGTTGCGGAATGGGAGGACAAAGGAGCCCATTCCGCTAAATTTCGTGGATCTCACGAAATCTCCTTCAGGTAAGGAAGTCTTCAACCTGAAGGAGATAATGCACCTGGCAATGGAAAAAGAGGTGGGATCCAGTGTCACCGCTGTCAACAGTTTGGTCACTCCCAAAGGTGCTTCAAAGCCGGCCGAAAGTGTGTCAAGTGCGCAGATTCCCACTACACTATTGAATGCACAGAAGTGCGCGAACTGCGGCGGTGGCCACACCACAAGTTACGGGGAATTCCCAAGGCACCTAATCCATAGGGTGCAAGCAGCCCGTAGACCCGCAGCACCGCCAGTTCCTACAAGTCTCAGGCCCGCCGGCAATTTCTCTTATGCAGAAGCAGTGAAGGGGCCAACAGCCTCAACCACCCCACCCAAAGAATTGAGAGAAGCCACGCACAATACCATCGACACGGCCAAAATTGCGAAGGCAGCCACTATCGTGCTAGAAGCAGACAAAAACGCCATCACCTGTGGACAAGGCGTCGCACAAATCCTGCCCCGTCTACCGGATATCTTCGCGGTTCGAGGCAGAGCCATGAACGCCACGCCCCCCAAACGGGCGCTGCACCTTACAGCACAAATAAAACAAATCAAGGCACAATCCGTTAGGGGCAAGGGAAAATCGTTCCGGTACTCATTTGCCCTTTGAAAAAACGTCACCAAAGTCAAAAAGAACACAATCAATGGGATGTAGAACAAGGTTCAGGTACTCCAGAGCCACGGAAAATAATGCGTAATACGCGTAGACGGGCCCTTAAGGATCATAAATCTAAAAATTTTTATTCTACTTCGAAAACAAGTTTTGCAAATTTTCTTGTGCAAATCTATCACTACGAAACGTAATTGAAAACAAAACACATATACCACTTTTTTATTTACAAATATATTACATTTACTATTCATGAACTTTATCGAGTGCAAGGTCGCGTCATCTGTTTTAATAAAAACAATATGACGTACTCTTTTAAATAGCCTAAATTTGTTTTCTTTCTTTAAAACTATTGCTTATTAATTATAAATTATTGATGCATTAATTATTATAAAACGTATTTAATAAATATCTAGAATTGACTTGAATTTTAGTAGGTTATGCACGTATAAAATTAAAACTTGTTTCATTCATATTAATTTGTATGAAAAGATATTTATGACAGCATGCAAATTACGTTAAATTTACATGAAATTTGTTTATTATTTAGATTTTGAACTATTTTCACAAAATTTAAATTCTACACAAACAATCGATTGCAGATATTAATGATATGAAGATATCTCTCAAGAACATTTTTAAAAGTGAAAGTTATTTAAGAACTGTTTCCATATTCAATAATTCAAATGTACTAAAAATAATATCTGTTAATTAAAAACCTTTGTTTTTATTTTAAGAAATTATTAACTTGTACAATTTTCACGTCACTAGAAATTTTAAGGAGGAGAATAAAAAAAAATCAGCTGAGAACATTCATAGTGCTCTGAAATCGTATGCATCGTACTGACGTTAAAGATGTACAGTAAACCAGTCATTTTTTGTTGAACGCAGTAAACCAAGTTAAAAAGCAGAGACGGGCTGAAAACTTTAACTGCGAATATTTCGAAAAGTATGAAATTTAGACATATTAGTTTATACTGTTAAAGTAATACACCTTATATCCCGACACGCTGTACTTGCTAGCCATCGCATGTTGTATTATCAAAATTTTTTCAAAAAGATTCGTGGAACTGTTTCGGAGATGTAGATATTTAAATTTAATATTAATTTGTGAATCAACTTGAATCAGGGTTTTAAATTTTTTTTGAAATTTGTTCTGACAGATCTCTATACTAACATATAGGAGATAAAAAATGTGTCGAAAAAGTACCGGGATGCCATATTCGGCAATTGGTCGTTAATGTTTAGATTAACCTTAAGTAAGTTGATTAGTACAGTCGAGCAGTATTTGATTAATTTTACCTTTGGACTAATTACAATATTTATTTCGAGTTCCAGTATATTTCAGTCAATCTTGCCGGAATTTATTAACCTTTGAATAGCTAATATTTGTTTAGTCTGAGTACTATTTAAAAAACTGTATATTTAACACTTTTTAAGATTGTACATAAAATATAAATCTAAAATAAAGTTTTAGCTTTAAAATATAATTCGCGTAAAAACAACAGCGAACGATCAAATGTTGACACAACTATAGCAGTTACTGAAAGAATATTAATCCTTAGCCCTTAGGTATATTTTAAATTAAATATTAAATGTTTGAAAAGTACACTTACCTTAAAAGTATCAACGACACTTAAAACTGCCTGTTTATACAAATACAAATTTTTATACCGTTACTTTCAAAGCTAATTATTTTTTATTTAATTGCAACGCTTGACTGAGTTTATAAATAAATAATCAAGTTACTGCCTGTGGTTTGGTTATTTAAACGTAGTTTTTTTGTTACAATATTTATATTCTTCAGAGCTGCAGTGGCAGCTTCTATTATTTTTTGTAAATGATTTTGGTAGAATCGTGTCATTGTTTTTAATGTTTAGTCAGCCAAACTAAACGTAAAATTTGGGCGTCGGCTGAGTTGCTATCAAACTTTGGACACTTCGCTCGCGTGTACATTAGTTTTTCAGTAACGGCACTGATTGCAGAAAGCCTTGTTTTGGGACGGTTTCAAGTTTATATACACTTTTTCCTTCCAGGTATTTTAAAATTGTCCATTTATCTGAAGAATAATTTAAATTTGACGAATTCCGTTTGAATACAGGATGTCGTTATTTTATGTACTGGAATTTTCCCAAGCATAGTATTTCTCAAATTAGGGCGCTTGTAATTAAGCAAGATTTGCTAAATTCTACTGATGTTCATCGAAGTGGCGTTTGCGTAATTTTTTTAATATTGCAAATGGTTTTTGGAAACATTATTTCGTGTCTGCTGGGAAGACAAGAAACCCTTTCTTTGTATTAAAACGCCACTTTGACACATCTTGGTTTTTTAAAAGTTACCTAATATTAAACATTAGAATTACTTCCAACAAATATTTATTTTAATGTATTTTCGCGTGTTAATAAATGTTTGTTGTGCTGATTACATTAACATTAATTTAATTGCATGTAATGGAATTTTGGCAATAGCGCTTAAATTCAAATTTAAAACCACGTAAATTTGTATCACGATGAAATGACACCAAGATCATCTACTTCAAAACCGTCTATTTTACCGTTTAAGCCGATAACTCATTGTGTTAGAGTATTAAAGTCGGTACTCGTTAACTTAGACATTTAAAGTTTGATGTTATTTTTGCTGTCATCTGTTTACGACTTTCAAAACGCTTTTAGATCTAGATAAGACCTGCATAAGACTGAAAATATATGTAAACATTGTGAGCGAGAAAGTGTACAAATCGAACAATTTTCACGCCAAATTTAATTCGACACTTAAATGCAAAAACTGGAATCGTAAAGTTAAACCTTTTCCTTTGCGAAAAAATCAACGTAGCAATGGCGTTTATTTTTATTACATTTATTATTAAAATAAGATGCACAAAATATCGACGCTTTAGGCTATATTTATAAAATTGTAAAGATTACTTTTTTGCAAAGCATCATTAACCAACTTAAAAATCTTAATTTACGAAATCTGTGCGTAAAATTTACATTAGGTTTAAATTAGTTGCCAAATATTTAGATTAAACTGACAAACGTAAAAATTCGGCAAATGCATTGAATATCATTAACTCAATTTTACAGATTAGGCTAATTTTTCGTAGTGGCTATTTTGACATTTACTTCGAAGAATACCTGGTCATGCAGAGATAAAAATTTTTCAATAGGAAATAATAATTTGAAATATTTTGAACACATTTTAATAAAAAAAGGGAGAGATTTTCCATTAAATTTTTAAACATTTATGTTTAAATGTTACAAGTGACGCCCATTTTTTTGAAGTTAAGGTTCTCAGACTTAGCGTTATTTTCATAGACAAGCAAGATTTTAATATATTCTGTAAGAGTGCCCGGGATGTTACGTTTTTGGTGTCACAAATTCGCTCATCCACATGATCAGGTAAAAGATACAAATAATATCATTGAATACGAAGCTAGCAATCAGACGAGATTTAATACAAAATTGAAATCAAAAACATCTTTCTTTTCTTTCCGAAAACATAATTTGATTTAAAAAAATAATAACTAATGCGAAAACGACGATAGGGGTGAAACGGCCATCGGGACTAGGTTATATGCAGATGTAAGGTTAAATTATAAAACAATGCAGCAACTTTAACAAATTTTCAAATAACCCGCAACTTTGTCGTTTTGATATGCTCCTTTTGCATTCATTTGTTAATTTTTGTGTAGAAAAAGTTTCAGTTTATGACCTCGTAAACGTACTATCCTGGGTATATTGTAATTTAAAATTTCATAATTCTTAAAATAACTGCTGTATTGACACTCTTATGTCAATCCAGAATATTTCAAAATCTCGTTTATTTATGAAAATACCGTGAAATTTAAGAGTTTTAACTTGAAAAAGATATTGTAATTTGTGATTTTTAAACGTCAATAATTTAAAAGTCTATTAGGACGTATTTTTGGAAAATGTTTAGCTTTGCATGTGTTCTCTACCGGACCCAGTGTGATATTACCGGTTAATTAATTTTTAAACCAAACACTTTTTAATAATCCATGTAGATTTTTCACTTGTTTCTCACTAGTCTAAATAAATTCCTGATCACTCAACGAACTTTTCAAACGATTATTTTGGTTCCTCTGAATCTTGTTAAAATGTTTCCCTTTCCCATGGTCGAATATGCCCTAACTATCCACGGTATACAATTGTGTGACTGTGCATATATGCTTTATTAACAAATGAAATTTTTAGTTGCATTGTTATCTGAGGATGGTCCTAAGATAGGATCGAAACAATATTCGGACAGGTTTCGTTTTTTAATAACCATTTTATCTGAAAAATATGATGATCTTGCAAGCGAAACGACTGGGTGTTGTTAACTGATAACTTAAGAATTACTGAAAATGTTAAGCACAAACCTTGTGAAATGCAATAACAGAAACTGTTTTTGTCATAGCAACAGACAACATTAAAAATCCTATTCTTCAAGTAATCAAGTGGTATCAAAATTTTTAAGATTGTGCGACAAAAAAAAGATGAGTAATTTAAGTTACGCCGAACTTTTGAAACACCCTATACATATATTGGGTATTGCAATCGATGAGCCGCAGAAGTAATTTATAGCGACCTAAGTACGATTTTGGGAAAATATCCGAAGCGAGGTACACTTGCTTAACTCTCAATTTTTAATTAATTAAATTCGATGTAAGCTAATTCAACTTTGATTAAATTTTATTTGATTTTTTATATACAGGGTCCGGCATAAAGATATACCTTATTTGAACTTGCCGTCACGTGCGCTGCTGTAACAGTCGGCGCTTTAATCATGTGTCCTTGAGTAGCGCAAACCTTGCAATTTCAGTTGCCAACATGGCGTGTTGGAGATGTATTCTAAAATTGGTGATTCCATGGTTACGACGCAGTGGAAATTTCGCATCATTTCGGTTTTAGTCTACACAGAAAACAAGAAAACCTTATTGTTATGGGTACGCAATTTCCGACAGAGTGGTTCAGCATCGAAAAGGAAATCTACAAGTAAACCTTGCAGCATTCGAACACCCCAGAATATTGCAGCAGTGAGTCAAGCTGTCATTAGATCATCACAACGTTTTGGGGCTGTCTGTGCCAAGAATTTTACACGGTCGTCTAAAGTTCGACTTGAATAAAATAATGATGGTGCAGGAGCTCAACGAGCATGGCTGACGCAACCGACAGGCTGCTTGTGAAAACATTGTGGCAAATGTTCCACCTGATTGTCTATTGTGTAGTTACGAAGCCCATTTCCATTTATCTGGGTTCGTTAACAAACAGAATTTCCTCCACAGAATCCTCTACATTATGAGCGACCTCTCCACAGTCGGAGTGTAACTGTTTATCGTGTTTTTGCAAAATTCTGCATCATAGAGCCGTAATTTTTTGAGGAAAACGACTGCACAGTAACTGTTGCAATGTTACGTAACTTCTTAGAGCCCAAATTCAATTAACAACAAAGGGATGCGTTTTTGTAATTCCAACAAGATGGAGCGACCGCACATACTAAAAGAGTTTCTATGGAGGTTCTGCAAGAAGTGTTTCCAGGCCGTCTCATTTTGGTAAACGATGCCATCCCGTGGCCGGCTATATCGCCAGACCTCGCCCCTTGCAATTACTTCTTGTGGGGACACCTGAAGACCGAAGTCTTTAAACAGAGGCCGCAGACGATCGAAGAGTTGAAGAATGCCATTCAGAACGCCATCGCGGCCATACCTCCGGAAATGACTCGCCGAGTAAAGGCCGGTTTATACTATCCTGTCAGACACGGAACGATAGCGGTGCGCTTCTGTTCAAAAAAACTTTATTATAAGGATTCTTATGGAACTATTTATACATGTCTGAACAGAAACGTCACGTTATATAGAAATAGTTCCATAAGAATCTTTATAATAAAGGTTGTCAGAACGGAAGCGCACCGCTACTATTCCGTGCTGACCGGATAGTATAAACCAGCCTTAATGCGGAACTTCACATACAATTACAGGAATGCATCATTCGTGAAGGTAGACATCTGCACAGGGTGTCTACTGACATGAAAAGTCACGAAAGTCATGAAAAAGTAACGAATCGCAAAGAGCGGTCACGAAAGTCACTAAAAGTAATGAAAAATAGAGATCGATAATGAATTTTAAACGCCACCGAAAAAATAATGGAAATTTATGAACCGACGAATATATAATATAGATATTTTTAAAATATTTCTTATCGCATAAAAACAATCTTCGCGTGAAATACATTATATGTGATTAAATACAAATATAAATTCATGTTCACAGTGAACAAATCACGTACGTATCATGCCATAAATACATACTTATTTAGAAAGAGGCGAACACAAAATACTATATACTTTATTAGTGCCTACATTATCT
>JAHWXV010135735.1:0-11472 GCA_024586415.1 Phrixothrix hirtus | reverse complement strand
TGGTTAATGTTTAATTTTTAATTTAATGTTTTCATTAATTTGATTTTAGAAATTTTTTTTTAATTAATTAAATTTGTGCCAGCAATTGCGGTTATACAAAACTAATTAGTAGAGAGTTTGCCTTATTAAGGTATAGATACCACTTAGTTCATATTTTTCTCCTTTAAGCCGCATTGTACTGAATTTATGAAGAATATAGAATTAAAAAGGAAATTTGGGACTTTATACATTTTATAATGATAAGAGTTAAGGGTAAACTTTCCGGTAATCTTTGGAATTACAATATAAATACCTTGCAACACTTAAAGCACGCTCTGTATATTGGTCCCTTTCTCATGCATTCTGTTCGTTTCAGTTAAAATAGAAAATGTTTCTTTTTATCCAAATATTTTAATAAGGGCTTCATTATGATAATAGTCGTTTGACAATATATTAGTAAACAATGGTTATTTTCACACAAATGCGCTGTTATCCCACATTTCAAGACCGTGATTAATTTTTACAGTTCGAGGCGTCAGCCGAGTTCTGTAAAGCAGATAAAATGCCTGAAATGTGACAGCTCACGAGTATTGAACAGCATTCTTTGTGTTCGTTTAAACATATATTGACCTTACCAAAGCTTTTGGTAAAGTTCATTATCTTATATTATTAATTAAATTATCACGATTAGATTTCACCACTAAACTTCTTGAACTTTACAAATTATTTTTATATGGAAGAAAGCAGTATGATCAGTACCTGCGTTACAAATTAGAGCTCTTTTGGTTACATTTGGAGTTTCTCAAGGTTTCACCTTAGGTGCATTGTTAGTTTTACTTTTTATAAATGATATCTCTCTCAACATTACTAACTGCTGTTACCTACTGCATGGTAATGATTTTAAAATTTTTAAAGGAATCAGTACTGTGGAACATTGTAATGAATTACAGTCGAGCTTGGATTCTTCATGTAGTTGTGCTCAAGAAATTAAGCTATATTTTAATACAGACAAATGTTTTGTCATGATATACTCAAGACAGCAAAATAATTTACTTTGGGAGTATAACTTCAATAACACAAATCTATAACGTAGAATAGCATGTAAAGCCTTAGGTATAATTTTTGATACCAAATTAACTTTTAATGAACAAATTAATACTCTGTACTCCACCCACATAGGAAATTAGGGTTTTTGTACTTAAGAACACAAATACTTTTATATCACTGTTTCATTATTTAAATAGATCTAAACTTGAAAATTTATCCATAATTTGGGACCCATTGTACACTTATCAAATACCTGCAGTTGAAGGTTTACAATATAAATATCTTAAATTTTGTTATTCAACGTTACTCATTTGCAGTAGCAGAACAGGTACAGCAGAACATTATCCCTACACAATGTAAATTCCTTGTAAATAAGAAGGAAAAACTTACAAATCATATTTTGGTACAAACCAATACAAGGCATTCTAGATAATCCGCTTTTACTAGAACTAGTAAATTTTCACGTACCACAAGCACCGACGAGAGTATGTGCGTATTTTGCGTATGATTGTGCAACATAAATTATAAATTAAACTCACCACTGGTTCGTATGGGCAGAGAATGCAATAACCTTAACACGGACGTAGATATATTTCATATTACCATATAGAGACTGAAGTATATCTAATATACTACTGCTATATCTAATTGAGCAACCTAGTAGTTTACTAGTTAGTTATCTAAGTAATTAGTTTATAAATTAAAGAAATCTTGAAAATATACCTACTCACTATAGTTTCTTTGCATTGTCGTTAATTTTTTAGTTTTATAATTTTGTTTAGTTCTATAACTTTGTTAGTTTGTAAATACTGTCATTTATATATTAATATTCTGAATTTAACTTTTTTTTGAATGATTATGGCATAAGTCTACATGTAGTATTATAATTTTCGTTTCTTTCTTTGTATTAATAATATTTCTATAATATTATTGGGCTATGCCTGTGGTATGCAATTCATTAAATAAATAGTTATTCCTAAAAAATACTAATTTAGTTATATAACACGTTTCTGGTTTGGTATTTTGAAAAACAAATACAAAAAATTGAAGGAGTCACTGTCAGTAGTTTTGCATCTAACCAATTATATGACTATAAAAGCGATTTAGTTGTATCACATGCAAACATGTGGTATGCGGTATGAAAAACAAACCGTATTTTACTTGAAATTTCACCAAATTGCGTGATATAAAATTTTTCTGACAAATTGAAACATAAGTTAAATGCCCCGTCGAGATATTTACTCACTTTCAGGATTTTTACATTAAAATGCTGCTTAATAGGATAGAAAGCGGGCCTAAACAGTTTGTAATTAAATCATACTCTGCTCTCTGCATCCTATTGTAATTTTTTCCATAGTGAAAGTGGGCATGTTTCTATAATTTTATTTGGAAATTATTACACCTATTACGTGACACATTGCACTAAAATTGATTATGAAATATAAAAATATTTAAAAGTGTTATAGATACAGCATATTTCCATATTGTTATCCTAGAATTAACTATAACCCTAATTATTAAATGGGATCCTTTCAATTCTGCCGGTATCTCTAGTTTCAATAACTTAAAAACAAACAAACACCTAAAGCTCTTTCCCATTTTGTCATCCTATCCAGGTATCATTTCTAAATCCAACGTAATTTTTCAGCTAAGCTACCTATTTTGTGCTGTATCTTGTTGGTGTCTGACTTCGTGTGATATTACCTATAGTTTAATTTTTGTTCCCATTTTCAACGTTCACTTACTTGGCTGTTGTCGGCAGAGCGCTATTTAAATTTGTTAAATATTACTGAATGCCTTTTTAAATTAAAATTTTCAGACTTTGTTACGTATCTAAAAATATTAAAATTAGTTTATTTGTACTTGAGAGTTCACACCTAGAAATCGTTTGCTCTAATTTACCTGATTGTGAAAAAAACGACCCGTGAGCTAGTTTAATTTTATAGGCAGTCCAAAAAATTGATAATAGATAGGAAATAATAACAATAGGGATGACAATTCTAGAATTAACAGAAAAATTATTATGTTATATCTTAATATGACATAAATAGCACTTGACTAAATTATAAACCATTATTGTTCTTAAAAATGTTAAAATTACAATGTAAAGTAATTCTCACTTAGCCATGGGTAAGCTTATACATATAAATGTTATCTTAAAATCAAATTTGAGTTGACTTTTAAAAACACAAAGGTACGGAATATATTTTCGTATTCACCTACATTAATTCTTCATATAATAGCCAACTGCGTTCAGAAGATGTCGCACCTTGGCATCAGCTATCATCGCACTTCTTCAAAGAACGATGCTGACAAATAGCCAGTTATTGGTTTCATTTATGGCATTCTTCTTGATATTGAAGCACTATGTAGTTAGTAGCACTTCAACCTGTTTAATAGGTTTAAAAAGCGGTCGACGCCAAATACGAGCTTTACATGGTACATTTAGAAATCTTTCAGTTACACTACCGAAGCAAAATGTTCAAACTATGATGTGAAACCCTGCATTACTCTACAGTAGATTGACTCTCATAGCGATATTCCCACTCTGTTTGTCTTATTTTGCCCACAGAAAGTGGTTGAATATTTCGCAATTAACCGCTGACTTTATTATGTTCGCTGCAATCACAAACTCTTATAACAAAAGGTCCTTGCTATTCCAGAATACTACAACCGTTATTCTGCGATACGACACCATTTGTTTGAGTTTCTTAGGTTTGTTAAGTGAATTAGTGTATTTTCACTATTTATGTTGTTCGTCTGTATATATGTTAACTAATCTAAGCCATGTTTCGTCGCCGGTCACATAGTAATCCGTCTCTTTCTTTTTAGTGCCGAAAGAACATCAAGTCCGAGGCCACACTTTGGGCTTTACGAATTTCAGTAAATTATTTCTGCTCCTATCATGAAATATGAAGAAAGGTTTTTGAAAGGTTTGGTATTGTGAAACGACGTTATTTATACCCTCAAGAGCTGTTGTAATTACTTCACCAATAACAATTGGTTGTCGTTCCTTTCTCTTCCGTGATGCGTATCTGTGCACCCACTATTCATATGTATGAAAAGATTAATTTGCGATTTTTAATTTCCTGTTTTAATTCCAAATACTTTTCTTTTTGTTTTAGTTGTTCCTAATTTTACATAATAATTTAGTATATAATTTTATATTTCGATTTTGCGGAAACGTTTGCTATAGGCCTTAATAGTTTTTGCGCACGCAGGTACTAGACAAGAGTTGTCAGATGGGCCGAAGCTTAAGCTTAACGTATTAATATTAATAAATGTTAATAATTGTAATGAAACACTCCATTTTCAGGTAAGGCTTTCTACGTCTCTTCTCAAATAATTTAATTTTTTATGTCATTCAATACAGCGTTTCATGGAGAGCTTTTATCTCTGTAACTGTTTATGCCTTAGATAGCTGTAAAAAAGCTTACCTTGCTTCATTAATGAGCTATCATTATTATTTTTCGGGGGCTCAGGCTGATATATCCTTGTCCAGCGTCCTGTATAAAGTAGCTTTCGCCTCAGAAACCATAAATTGTAAAAACTCTCTTATTTTCACTCCATGCATCATATTCTGACACATAAATTTTGCATTTCTTACCAATTCTAATAATGATTTGCATATTAAGATTTTGAATGTCACCTATAAGTAAATAATTACAGCAGCTAAATTTACAGTTGGTCACGCCATTTACAAAAAACTTGTAATCGTAAAAACGTAAAACTCAGAACAGCACTATAATATTCCTTTGACATTCCTTTGACAAAGTTAAATTTATATGCTGGATCGCATAAACGTCGAAGGTCGTTTGCTTTAACATTTTGCTGTAATTGATAAAGCGGCTAAATCTTTATTATAAATTTTCTGTTAAGAGTAAGTCATATTTGCGGTATTTTTGTAGCTTTATTTTGATATGAAATATCGATTTTTTAGTTACAATTATAAATCGACATATAAAAAAAGTCATTCCCTAATTATCAGTTTTGGCGCTCTAATAATTATGAGCTGCTATACGTTTTTACATTTGAATTGTAACTCAAGCGATTTGAATTTTCAGAAATATAAATGTTTTGATGCAGGCCGATGAGCTAAGTTTATTAACGTCATATTATAATCTGCTAATACACTTAAACCAAAAAGTCTACAGAGAGCTTGCATTATATGTCTTCTAGATTTTCCTATATAAATTTAATGCCATACCGTTGTGTTATTAAAGGCTGGATAATAAACCAAATAACCACATCATTCGTTTTGTTTTCGACATAATATTATTGTTGTGTTTTGTGTTTTGACGAGCCGTTGCGAGCTTTCCTTACAGCTATAGCATTCTGATATTGCGCATACGGATAACTTATCAGGTAACTATTTAAGTACAATATTGACCTTTGCAGCATTGCCGTAACACCCTCTTCCCCCTGTTATAATTAAGTAAAGTACTGGTAATAGAACTAATTATAACCTACGGCTCGCTTTCGAAAAACTATGTACTGCACCGGAGCAGTAAAGCATGTTATATCTTAACCAATCGGCTCACGTAACTTTACCACCATACATACGATACGATCAACGGTAAATGTTTGTGATGATTAATGCCCATCGTTTTACAGAAAAGGCATTACAGCGTCCATGTTCTGTCGGGTTTAGTTGTAACTCATAAAGTTAATTGCCAGTTATTTTTCAACAAGATATAAAATGTAATGGATGTCCTGTGCAAGTCCCAAATCAATATTTTGACGGGTTTATTTTCAATTGGAAGTTGAGTTTGAAATGTCTCGCATATAAGCAAAACCTGGTAAGCGGCAGATCGACAATTTTACCAGAAATAACTTTTTCATAATATTATCTTAATTTTGGGCAAAAATCACTGAAAGTTGTTGTAGTACTCTATTAGCATCATATAAATTGCCGCAATGATTAGATTTGTAAAAAATCCAGTATTAACAACAGATTTTGCAATACACGGTAATTTATAAAACAGTGTTTTATGGATATTTGTCGTTTAAGAGATATATAAAATGTGTTATCGGTTTACCATTTGCAATGAAATCATAAAAATGTAACTCAATGTACCTATAACTTTTCGAAAATTTTAATTAACACAAAGGCAATGAAACGGTTTGTTTATTATTATCTTAATATACAACAGTACAAAATTATAACATCATTCCAATTTCCCAGATTTCATCATGCATCGCATCTTTTTCATAAGTTTTATCCAAAGTGTCTGGTGTATCTGTATCAGCGTTCAAAGATTTGTATTCTTCCCCAAACCTTTGAAGTATAACGCGTTTCTCACAGAGGTCCAAGGGGATTTTCAATTTCATTGTGGAAAACACTAAGGGGGATGGATATAGGATATTAGCCACTCTTAAGCGGTTTCTTCATCTTCTAGCAGGTGACCGACAAAATTAATGTTATAATGTCATATAAGTCAATAATCTTGTATACAACCTTAATTTAATCCTTCACGGGAAATCGGAAGCTTAAATTCTCCAACATAAGCAGCGTATGAGTATTTGATCTTCATGTTAGCATTTACCTTTTTCATGTGGATTACTCTTGCATCCCTAATTTGGAATTTGTGTCCTTCTTTTGTTTTGGTATTATTCGGTAAAAAATTTTGTGAAGCTATTTGCCAATCTACAAAACCTAAATGCTTCAGAGGAATCATTTCAAAGGGCTTTGTGTTAACTCTCTCATTGCCAATGAATGTAGCCCATTTTGAATGTGCCCAGATGATACGCTTCGAGATTAATCTCTCAATGATGGCATGGTAAGGTGCCCAGATGATACGCTTCGAGATTAATCTCTCAATGATGGCATGTACTGCATCCACGGGCATATAAGTACGACCAGTAAGCAAAATGTTACTTTTATATGACACATATTTCTTGAAGACCTCAAAAATATTGCCAGCATGGCTAATAAAGTCCTATTTTTATTTAGTCCTGTGTAACTATCACAATATAGTGTTACGCTTTTGGCACTACTTCTTTGGTCAACAGCTCCTAGGTACTTATGAATTATTGTGTATATTTCGTTAGAACAACGATATCCATCTTTTTCTACCCATAGATAGCAATAGGCGTTTCTAGTAATATTTTCATACACTGTTTCATTGGTATATGGCGTACCTTCGCGAATAATAAAGAAGCATGTTATCTCCATTAGGGGTATTTAATACTTTTGCAAGTTGAAACATGCGCAAACAAAACTTGCATTTTCATTGGCAACTTTCTGATCCGAACGCAAATTTTTCTTACTTTCTTCCTTGTCTGTTGCACGCTTGTCGTCCTTTTCTACTTCTTCATTAGTAAATTTGAAACCTTTTCCTTTTATAGCTTCACAAACAATACACTTGTCCTTTTTCGAAGGTGGCAACCAATATTAAAGTTGTTATTGAAAATATTTCTGAATACCTTCAAGGATAGCTTAGTTTAAATTTTATGAACGTCAAATTGATCTTTTACAAATATCCTGTACAGATTTGATACATTTCTCAACTCTGAAAGCAAGTATTTTTTCTTAGAACTGGCTCTACAGCAATGCAACGAAACGGTTGCGATCTTTTTTATAAATTAATAAACACTTCTTTTGTCTTCAAGTTATTTTTTATGAAGGGGCTCATGTTTCCCTCTCTGACCGATTTTAGCAGTTTCAGTGACTGCATTAGCTTTTGTACACCTTAGTATAATTTCAGATATATACAACGTTTTCAGAAGAAACTGCTAACAAATTTCGATTTCTTCTCCATTCCACATGATGAAATACTTGTAAGTTTGGTTCCTCCTACTGATTCATAACCAATGATCTGTTTTCTATACAGATTCGGAAATTGATGCATAACAATTTATACAATCACATACCAGACCTCCTCTAAACCAAAACGTCTTTAAAGTTAATTAATCAGTGCAAGAAGCAGTGGCACTTGGTGGGATTAACAATTTGTTCCGATATTGAGTTACGCCCATGTATGCATAACACGTTTTATTTGTTAATTCTTTATTTAATTTGTAAAACAAATTATCTGTTTATATTTGAACTCCATAAAATCGATTATTACGTATATATTGAGCTATACACACAAAAATAATGAAAAATGGGTATTCAAACTTTATTAAAAAATAATGTTCTGATAATAACAAAAAATAGTAACAAAACTATTTCAATTTGTAAAATAAGTAACTATTTAATTATGTTATTAAAATAAACGAAAACTGCGAATTTTATAAAAGCTGAAGGATTGGAAACTTCAAAACGGAACCAAAAATACTGAAAACAAAAGATACCCAAAATTTATTCAAACCAAGTGTTGTAAATTAAAGTACCTGTTATTCGTGTGGTAGAAAATAGTAGAATGTTGGTACTCATACAGCTTAATAACGGGAACTTTTCCTTCTCACAATGAAGTCAGATCGGAGTATTTTTCCTTATATTATTCAAGCGGTCAACTTGAATAAACTAGTTCTCACTATTCGATCCGTGATGCCGGGAGTATGTAAAAAGAAAGTTTTGCATGCCAAATTACGACTGTTTTTTGTTGTTTAGTGATATGGGTGTCTTTTCCCTTATTGAATTTTCATTTCGAATTGTCCTTTGTTTTATATTAATGCATTCAATATAGCGAATAATAAATTCGTGCTGGCGATTTATGTCCCCCAATTCGTTAAATAATTCAAATATTTCTGTTCTTTCACCAGCACCAACAATATAACACCGCTTTCCTTGCTTTTTACAGAATTCAGCATTATTGCATCTATTCGATCTTGTAGGAACGACTGCTTTTGTTTTTACGTACTCTTTTCCCAAGCTGCGTAACGATTTTGCTAATTCTTGTTTATTGATACATAGTTTCTTAATAATTTTTCCTTTTTTTGGCTTCCTGTAACTGTATAGTTCTCGGGTTCGTGTTTTTCTTTCTGAATCGTAATTTTTTTTGATAATGTTTTCTGATTGATATAGGATTTGCAAGAACTTTCATAACTTTGGATAAACCCAAAACAGAGAACCATGCTGTAAAGATACGAAGAACTGAACACCTCATCCTCACAAGCAGCTGCTTCACAACTGGCAATAAAAATGTATGATCAGCATCCGAGTCATCGGTAGTGCTCAGGCAATCAGAATCCGAAAGTCTATCGAGGAGTGTCAAATGATTCCTGTACTGTCCAAGTTTCTTTTCGACTTTATCCGTCATTGCAGCAGCTCGCCTAATAGAACGTCAGTACTAGATTTATACTTATTTTTATTTTTTGAAATCTGCGCTAATGGCATTTCATCTGATATCTGACCGGTGTAAACACTGCTATTTACTTTTGTTTCAACAACTAAAAACTAAAATATTTCGTTATAAAGCTTCATTATTTATAATAATTGTTATTCTGCTGCAAACAGTTGTGCTTTTCAAATTCTAAAGCATTCCTCATTGAAAATAGTTAGTAAAATTTCTATTACAAATTCTTTTAAGACTAAAAATGTATAATAAAATATATTCAACAATAATTTTGAAAAACACACCTTTATCAATAAGTTCACCAAAAAGGGATAAATAATTTTCCCCACCATCAGCTTAGCTTAAGTTATAACACTATTAAAGGTGCGCACAATAAAAAATAGTTTACCTCTTTTTAGTACAATTATTAATAAAAGTGTGTTTTAAAAATTATTTTTATGTAAGTTATTATATAATATAAACAAATTAATTCCTATTAACTTTATAATTTAAGTTTCTCTACAACAGACCTTTTTTCATACAACACTGCATAGTAATGCATAAAATGAGATACAAAATTGTAGATAATAACGGCTTAATAGAATAATCATAGATAATTTTTTACCTTAGCTTAGTTAACCGACCATCACTTTATGAAAATAATTTGAAAATACATTGCAAAAGCACTGCAGTAGGCGAAAATTCAGTATGTATAGATCAATTAAGTTATTTTGGGAGATTCCATTAGAAGTAATCCAATAGACTCTGGCGAATAAACGTAAATTGAGTTATATCAGTTTGTAAGAATTGCATGGAATAAAATTTGACATAGGACGCTACTAACATTTCTCATTGCCCCACTACAATAGCAGTTTGGGATATGACGCTTCGTGAAAACCAAGACCTCACTTATTACCGCTATTTGGTGGCATAACCCAAAAATCGAATCTTTTTAGATACGACACTTCGTGTTATTGGCGACGAAATATTACAACTACAGCATTTGTTATAGCTTTCAAGTTAACGACAGCTACCTATTTACTGTCACGCCCTGACTTCAGCAAAGTACAATAATAAATATGGCAAGAGGTTAAATTTGTTAGGAATTTTTCTACTGAGAAACTGGAAGATACTCTAAGTGTTATTAGTATCTTGAATTTCAATGGCAGGGGAAAATCTTTCCAAATTGTTCTTTGAAGGTTAGAAAGATTTGATGCAAAATGAGTGCAACTATATTTATATGAACAACTAAGAGCTTATTTATCTTTAATTATCTTTTAATGAGATTTTAATTTAATCGTGGATAGCTTGACGAAAATTCCTACTTGACTATCATTCTTGGTAGAACTTCTATTACACTAACTTTATTTCCATTCACTGTATTTTACAGCCAAGATCAGTGACTATCAAAGATCATATACGATTAGTAATTACTATATTTTTCTACACCTTTAAATCACAAAATTAATTATAAAGACACCAAAATTTTAGCTATAGATTATAATACTAACAGAAGATAATTTCTTGAAATGTGTTACATACATAATCATATCAACCAATGAAATACAGAACTGATTTAGATGATTTAAGCACAATTTATAGTTATTTGTTGACTTATTTTGTTAAATGATATTATATTTTGTTTTTATTTTAGTAAACTTTTGTGATTTTGCATAATTTATGTATAAATTTATATTTGAAAATTTTTCTAATTTTATCTTATTTGGTTTTATAATATCCTTTTGAAGGATTCATTTTAAAATTTTGCCATTTGTTTATTTTATTTGAAATTTTGACATTTAAATATTTTATGTAAAAAGTTTTAAAATTTTGTTAGTTAATGTTAACGTTCTTTGCCCACATATATGTAAGTAAGATATTCTTCTGTATTTTTAGTTGTAAACTGTTTATATTTTTTATTTATCTATGATGAAGCAAGCAAGTAATTTTCGAAATATTAGATAATATATAAAAGAGTTTAAATATTAAATACCGAGTTACCTGATTAATTATAACCTCTTTGTAAATACTATTGGTATATGAGGTTATTTTCTAAATTTCTCTGTTAGAGATAGCTCTTGAACCTAAATTTTAAGACAAGAATTTTTTATACATATTAAACATTTCTTGCATCGGCTGAGGCTCGAACTCAGGATCTTGTGCTTACATGACACACGCTTTAACCAACTAAGCTACCGACGCCCACAGACTGACAGCAGAAAATCTC
>JAHWXV010135730.1:0-11760 GCA_024586415.1 Phrixothrix hirtus | reverse complement strand
AATTTAGTTCATCCAAGAACGCCTTTACATAAATCGTAACATATAAAAATATATTCAAAGCAATAAGTAAAAGTATTAAAGTACGTTAATGTTAGGAGGCTGTGCAAGCATACGTGCGGCTCGATGCCGCGCTCGGGCAGTAAATTCAACGTCGAGCGCCGATAACTAATCGTTGCATTAAAGAACGAATTTTACTATTATAAAGCAATTATTAATTTCTGTTTCAAAATTATGAGCAAAATATTTACAAACATTATAATGATTAATTAGAATTAATTTTACTATAGCACAAAACAATAAATTGTAGAAAACAAATATTCGGAACGCAAGTAGCAATTCGCAGGTCCCAAAACGTAATGGGCTCACGCCATCTTCGGCGGATGCCAGTAGAGAAGTTAAGATAAACTGATCTGGATGGTAGAAGTTTTCAGAGAAAGACGAATTTTGTCCTTAAGAAGTTGAAATCATCGCCTCGAGGTTACGGGACGGGTGTTTTTAGCAAAACCGTTGGTCGTCGCACCAGGGCCATAAAACGGAACCTCGGGCTTATTCAGAAGCAATCGGCGGCGTTAGAAGCATACCGGCGAATTCCCAAACGTAGCGGGCATTTTGAATCCCATACTTAAAACACTAGAAAATAAATAAATAGAAATCAGTCAACCAACCTTGCACATAACTCACCCTAAAAATGTAGGTGTTTTATCTCGAAAAGCAGAGTAAACCACAAGGTTATCGTAAAAACGGAGCAGAAACAAATACGTGCGTCTTTCACCAATAACTAACACACAATGTCTTTCGGTACGCAGCGGGATCAGATAAACAATCCTCGCGAATGCAAACAAACAGAGACGGAGTTAGGCAACCTAAAGCGCGTCTGAAAATTAACGACGTGAAAATAGATGCAACTTACAAAAATTGGTCGGTCTTAAAAAAAGACTATTACACACTTTTTATAAGTGAACGACTAAGATAACAAACGACCTTTTCCTCGTTATTAATGGTTTGTGATAGCACGGCACCAATGACAAAATGAGAAGCGTCTGTTTACACACAAAACGGAAGGGAAAAGTTAGAACAAGTCAAAACTGGAGCGGTAATTAAATGAGTCTTAATTTATTTCGCTGAGGGAAGTATCACACAAATCGTACCAAATGAATTTGGAATTTTTCTTAGTAAGAGAGGAAAGTGGAGCCATAATTGTGTAGAAATTTGGCATGAAATGGCCGACCAAGAAGCCATACCGATAATTCGACGTACTTCTTGAACGGAAGACGGTGTTGGAATTTGAAGTATAGCTGAAACTTTATCTGGATCAACTAATAAACCTTTATCATTGACTACATAGCCTAAGTATTTCAATTCAGGTTTACAAAAATTACACTTGTCTTTGCTCAACGTTAGCCCTTCGTTTGACAAACGAGATAAACTTGATCGAGAACTTCGAGATGTTTTTCGAAACTAGGTGTACAGATGATGACGTAATCAAGATACGAGAAAACAAAAGGTTCTAAATCTGGACCTAGAACATTATCAATAAATCTTTGCCAGGTTGATGGAGTAGTTGACAATCCAAACGGGAGTCTTAAACTGAAAAAACCCACGACCCGGAATTGTAAATGCCGTAAATTGTTTTGAATTTTCCTCTAACGAAATCTGCCAGAATGCAGATTTAATGTTTAAAGAAGTGATAAAAGTTGCGTTACAAAGGCGGTCTAAAATAGCGGAAACGTATGGTAAGGATAAGCATCCTTTTCCGTTACTTTATCGAGTTTACGAAAATCAACACAAAATCATACGAATTATCTTTTATTTTTGACGAGTAGAATTGGGCTAGATCAAGCGCTGTTCGATTTTTCGATAACGTCAAGACTTAGCATTTTATTGAGTTCAACATCTATTTGTTTTTGAATGACTGGCGGAACAGGATGGTAACGCTGCTTGATGGCGGTCGCGTCGGTTTTAATAGAATGATGGTTTTTGCACAGCCTAATGTGTCTGAATTTGAAGAAAAATGTTTTTGGATTAATGATTTTAACAAAAAGCATTGATCAAAAATTAAATCTGAACGGGATAACAAAGAAGCATTTTGATCTCCAAAAGTTCTTGATCAAAAAAATTAAATTCGCCTTTAAGTAATTCCCGAACGATAACCATGGTTTTCCAAAAATCTGTGCCCAAAATAAATGAATGCGGAATATCTAGTACAATCAAAACTTCAAGTGTAATGGTTTTGTTACATAAAGAAAAAGGTAGTGTGATAACACCTAAAATTTTTAATGAATCGCTATTGGCGATATTGCAGTGAAGATAACGGGTTTTATTTAATTTTAAATTTAATGAAGAAAGTTTTTGCAATCCTTGAGTGCTGAAGATTGTGCGATTAGCGCCAGAATCTAAAAGTCCAGGTATCTGAAAACCTAAGATGCGATAGTCACATAAGGACGATGATCGTCCTTTTATTGGTTCAAAACGTAATTTAAAATTTCTGAGTGTTTTGTAAATTTTCAGAACGACTGTCTAAATTTTTTTTTACGTATAAGGTTGAATTTGAAAATACACGAGACGCATATCGACCCTTTATCGCCTCGCGGGATATTTTTTTGAATTCTTATTGAAGGAGCACTTAGGATAATTATTAACTGTATACTCCTTTTTCCCACAACGAAAACAATAAATTCTAACGTGGCGTTGTCTACAATCAGATGCTCTGTGACCTTAAGTGTCACAGTTCCAACATTATAAATCAATATTTAATTTAGAAAAATCCTTCGAAGATGGTTTTACGTCATTTGTCGCCAACTCGGAAGTACTTTTTATGACATTAACTTCGGTAGAAACGTCAACGTAAGCCAAGTCAGGTTGTAATTCTGATTTCTTACGTGAAGGCGGAACAAAATTATTTATCCTGTCACGCGTAACTTCGATTTTTCTACACAAGTTAATTAACTCAGAAACTGATGAAACCGTAATTAAACTCAATTGCGTTTGGTAATAGGGTCGAATATTTTTACATAAAATTTCTAACTGTTTTTCTTCCGGTAATTTAATTTCTAACTGCGCAAACAGGTTACGCATCATTGCTACGTAAAGACCGATGGACTCATTTTCTCTTGTGTACGGGATTTGACTTCGTCTAGTAATTTTTCGTCATAACTGGCAGGTAAAAATTCGTCTTTTAAATACTTAACCAACGTTTGCCAATTATTAGCATCGTTTTTAATGGACCGGTACCAAATTAACCCTTTATCTTCAAATAAATCTGAAGCTTGATTGAATAATTTAATATCAGAAACGTTACATGAAATTTGTAATTCCGATACACGTTCTAGAAATACTTTTGTGATCGGAAAATTTAATATTCCCTTTCGATACTAGAGTTGATTTTTTAAATAAATGTTCAGTTGGGGTTGGTAAATCAAAAGCATTATTTTGTGAAGCTTCAAATTTTTTAAAAGAATTTGCAAGTATAGGGTTTGTTGATTCGTTAATTTCTGCGTCACTTAAATCTGAAACGTCACCTTTGTCTAAGACAAAGTTTGAAAAACGAGAAGCCATTTCAAACTGAACAATTATAACGGAAAGTTTTGACAAACATTCATTTTTTGTCTTGATTTCAAACTCTGCTGTTGGGGTTGAATATAAATGTGCAATTAGGGTTTCGTTGTTTTTAAATCATTCTTGAGAATGGTCTTCGTCAATTGTTTTAAGTAAATCTTCCGAGGTTGTTAAATCGCCATTAAGTGCATTAACATCCTCTTCAAAATTAAAAGGATATGTTGGAGCTAAGGGCAGGGATGATTTTTTTGTTAATACGAAACGTAATTGTTTCCATAGAGTCGTTAATGATCCCTCTGTATTTAAATTACGGATTGATAGTTCATAGCTTAGCTGTTCTTTATTCAAATATATTACATTAATTTTAAAACCTATCTTAGACATCAATTCAAAGCAACTATTAGAAAACAATTATCAATTATACGGTACGAAAAAAATTCCAAATGTTAAAGGGAGATGTACCAATAAGCATTAAAACTTATTTCCAATGGGTCGTATTACTGTGGAATTCTACAGGGTGGGCCAAAACCACGAAGGGGTTTTAACCGTGAATAACTTTTTTATTTATTATTAGTTTCCATTAATATTTCACAGAGCTAAAGACCAAGGATGGGAGAGTGTTTACACTTATGTATGGGCGTCACAAATACGGGCCCTGTGTAGCATATTATTCATGACAGGGATCAACATTTCTGGCCCGACTGCCCGTATTGCCGCACGAACATTGTCCTTCGGCTGCTGTATTGTTCGTGATTTGTTCACTTTGTCCTTAAGATAGCCTCATAGAAAATAATCCGGCGGAGTAAAGTCAGGCGAACGGGAGGCCCAATTTATGTCAGCCTTTCTCTAAATGATGCGATGATTAATAATGGTCCTCAGAAGCTCAATTGTGGCTCTTGCCGTGTGTGCTGTGGCCCCATCTTGCTGAAACCACACGTCAGGTTTGTTCTCCATTGCAAGACGCACAATAGTCTCAATCATGTTTCGACATAGATCAGTATCTACTGCTACTGCATTGCATTTATCATCTTCAAAAAAGTGTGACCGATGATCGTTTCTAATGTAATACCACACCACACGGTGCACTTTACAGGATGCAGTCGCGCTCATACGTGGTTTGTAGGTTTTCACTGCCCCAAAACCGACAATTTTGTTTGTTAGCGAAGCCATTAAGTGAAAAATGAGCTTCATCACTCATCACCAACTTGTGGATAACTCATTTTTTTCTGTGGCCAACTCCCGAATTCGAACTGCATATGCAGTCTTTGACGATAATCCACTGGTTTTCACTGTTCCACGATTTGCACTTTGTAAGGATACAAATGTAAATCACTTTTCAGAATTCGTCAAAGTGACGTCCTTGACAACTGCAGCTGGCCAGAACGCCTTCGTGTTGAAGTTCTTGCATTCTCATCAACACTGTCTTGCACACGTTGAATGTTGTCCTCTGAACGGGCCAACCTTGGCCTTCCACTTCGCGGTAGGTCGCTCACTGAACCCTGTTGTCTGAAGCAACGACGGGTCATGGATTCCGATGGTCCAATCCTGGCATTGAAATGGTGGCGATATGCTCGTTGTGTGAGAATAATTGACCTGTGGTTTTCAAAATAAAGCTCCGCAATTTTGGTACGTTGTACGGTGCTGAATTTGTTCATGATGAATTTACCGTCCTTCAATCAGAATTTGAAAACGAAAATTATATTAATCACTAACCAACAAATGTATTAACACTGACAACCCCTTCGTGACTTTTGACACACCCTATATAAATAAATATATGAGGAATGTTGACCTGCGCGTGTTTATATCAAACCGACGGTCACGTTTACACGCCCACCCCACTCATACAATTGCAACTAAATTTTCTATCATAGTCATCCCATGTAGGCTTCAATTTTATTTGAATATTTTACTTAAGTTATGAATATGTACGTTAACGGATTTAATTCGTCAATAAGCGTCTGGAAAGTTGTACAATTAATAAATGAGATCAGTTTTAGTTAATTGTAGTTCTTTTGTAACAAATATATTGTGATTGATTTTGTATATGCGTTGATTTTGATATAGTTGCAAATCAAAAGTTACTGCTGAAATCTATTGCTAACTGCATGTAGGTAATTATAAAATGCAAAGAACAGGGAATTGAGTTGTTTTTCGAAAAATTTGTGCCTCCATCAATAAAAGGTTAAGAAAGAGAAAGTAGATCGAGATTATTATACACGAGCAGTAATTATGTTATTACAGGAGCAGAACAAGCTCTTCGGAATCAAGCATTCAAGTTGGCACTAGTTAAATTTTTAATTGATTCGTGGAATTCAGACAATGTTTTAGAAATGTTACAAAATAAGGTGTTTCTTGTGAATTGTGAGATGTGTGTTACAAATTTTATGCTAAAGAAAGTCATGTGCATAGAAAAGTTGATGATTCAGTACGGTGCATGTATGAAGATGCAGATACAAGGATTATATATCAAAGTTACCTGAAAACTATTCTAAAGTCGTTATAAGAACTTGTGATACCTTAAGTAACTTTGAAAAGTTACCTAGACGTTTAGAACTTTGACTTGAAGTAGAGCTACATAGTACAAATAATCTTAGGTTTGTCAGTATCAACAAACTATTTATATCACTTGGTTCATCATTTGAAAAGGCGTTATCCGCTTTTCATAGCTTAACAGGTTGCGATTGCACAACTTGTTTTAATAGAAAAGGCAAAATTAAACCTTTCAATATTTTGAAAGTCAATGTGGCTACTATTAATGTTTTCGGTTCATTTAGATACAATCAAGCTTTAACCAAAGAGCAAATATCTTGCGCGGAAGTATATGTTTGCAAATTATGCAATAGACCCAAAATATTGAACGTTAATGACGCTCGTACAGACATATCTTTTAAAACATACAGTACAAACAAAAAGAGCCCTTTTGATAAAATTAAAAATTTAGATAAAAGTTTGCTTCCTCCATGTAAAGACGTACTCGTTCAGAAGCTTAGAAAGGCAAACCAGGTGTGTGCGATTTGGAATCATACTACTGAACAGATTCCGTTATTCTCTGATCCAGAAAATCACAGTTGAGAGTTAATAAATAATAAATTTAAACCTAGGTGGTTTATTGGCCCACAAACTTCAGCTGAAATATTTGAAATATTCATCTCTTCAAGTGACGAAGATGAAATTTGAAATCGAAGTTTATGTATCGCGGTAATCAGAAATTTTATTACATCAATATTTTAATTCTATTTTCAGTTGTTAATTAGTAGGGATGTACATAGGTACATATTTTGTTTGTATAGCAGGTTATAGAAGCTATTTTTCAATTTTATTTATTTAATGTTTATTTTTGTACCTTTTTAAGCGATAATAACTTGGCTAGTTGTACTTACATACATATCACATTATATAAATTTATACTTTATCAATAAGATTTTTTTGTTAAAAATAATTATAATACCATTTATATTAAATATTTTGTATACAGACAGCTATTTTATGTGTTCATCCTTATTTGAAGGCATAAAATATAAAGAGTGCGTATTGTTTTGCTTCAATAATTTTTATTTTCAATTTTAAGATCTCATATGGGTATTTCAAAATTTCCGTGTCCAATCTATAACCAATCAGAGGCAATATACTGTGGCGTTTATGTCGTCTTAATCAATAATGTGATCGTCTGCAGAAGTTTAATTTTCGAACTTATAATCATAATGTTTTTTGAGTCATCTTTCATGCTGGATACTTTTCGCGACATTGTTATCGAATTTTTTGAAATTTCGAAGGCGTGTGATTTTCAAATGTGACCGGTTAGAACGTCTGCTGCGATGATTTTGCGATCTACGAACAATTATAAATAAAACAACATAATCTGATCTGGTTGAAATTATTACTTTATAACCTTTTTTTTTTGCAGTTTTGTAACGGCCTTCCTAAAAATGCTAGTTGCAGCGCGGCAGACGGTCAAATATAATTAGATACTACTAAGTACTATCCAATTACCAATATAAATCTTTGGATAATTTTAGTTATGCTAATTTCACGCGAGCTCTCGGTCTATGTAGTACCTTTATCAGTTTGAGAAACTGCAGGCGCTGTTTCTACATCCCGTATTTCCTGAAGGATAATGTAATTGGTCAATTTGTGAAAATTATGGACATTAATATTACGCCCTTGACTGCTCGAAAAAGACCCTATGACCGTCTCTTGCAGGCGTTTTTATCACCTTCGTTGCATTGGTGTGGTAGCCCATGGTATTTGAGCTTGGACGAATCAGATATTCATATCTCAAAGTTCTCTCGCTACTTGGTCTTGTTTGAAAACCGTTGAATTCTCATTGAGGCTATATTTTATTAATGTTCCTTTACTAGAAAATTCGTTTGTTGTTTCGTTTATAGTCCTTTGTCAGATCACTGTCACTTACTTTTAAGTAATTTGTTGTTTTCAAACTAAATAATATTTCTAGGTAATGTACTTCAAAAGTTTTTAAATACTTCAACTATCTTAAAATAAGTTTCTTAGGGAAGTAGAATGGATGTTTTCTGTATTTGATTTATTTCTCTTTGTTGAATTTCCATGATTTTAAATAAATTTAAATAAGTTATAAGGGATTCAACAATAAAAAATTTTCTCGCCTACTTGATATTCTTTTTTTAAGAGCTCTATCTCCGCAAGACTATACAAATTTTTTTCATTATTTTGACCTACTAGGTAAGGTTGATTATTTTGTAAAGAGTGAAATTGGACGCCCTATATTACGCTAATCAATACCTGATAAGTTTAGTTCTCTTAAGTACTCATCTGATTTATTTAATTTTCTACTCACCAGAAATATAGAACAATTAATGTTTGTGTTGCTATTTTAACAATCTCATAAAAACGCAGATCTTTCACCAATGAACAGCGTTCTAAAACATTTCTTATTTTTTTTTCAATAAAATGGATATTTTGTTTCCAAAGAAAGCGCAGAAAAGTATTGTACCTGAGCCATTTGAGAAATACAATATCACTTTGAAATAGTAAGACAAGTTTTATTTATAAATTCTGGGTAAGTTCAAAGTCAAGACAAAATTTTGCATTGTAAAAAATTTCTTGCCATTTCCATTAATAAATTAAAAATATTTGTTGGAGGATTTCTAGAAGAGTGTGAAATGTAGCTGTAAAACACAATAGATAAGCCATAAAAACCTGACGCATCTTCATATCTTTTGAGTTGTGCGTCGTTGTAGAATTATTTGCTTAATACATAATCGGGGATATTAATTTTTATCTTTAGTTGCACTAGGTTTTCATACATTGAACGTTATTCTCTGACTTTTCTTATGTTTTACACAACACAGCACAACACAACACAATACAACACAACCCAACACAACACAACACATCACAACACAACACAACACAACACAACACAACGATATTGCAATTTCTTAATTTTTATTTTGTGGTTCCTTGTGATTTTTATTTATAGGGTCATTCGTAATAATTGGTTTATGCGGTGTCTATAGATGATCCAGACTAATTAGCAACGTATACATAATGTTGCACAAATAATTCACATGAATATCACCAAACGCAACAATCTCTACGTTGTAGAATACAAGCATATATTGCTAGACTAGTGTATATGACTTAAAAAAGTAAGCTATTAGTTTTCCAGTTCTCACTGTCATAAAACTTTACAAATTCGGACTTCATTATTTCAGGCTCATGAAACTCTAGAATATTTGTCAAAGAAACCTTCTTAAGCAAACCTAGAAAAATAAAAATACCGACTTGGACTTTGTTAAATTTCATTTAATTTTAAGAGAAATGAGGTAACAGCTGATTAAAAACAGTCTGAAAGACGTTCAATAGAAAATTTCGAATTTCCTTGTTCCTATTAATTGATGTAAAAATGAACCTTCTTCATATAGAACCAAAGGCGGGTGAATATTTGTTTTGTAGTTAGGATAAATAAGCTTATAAATATTACTGTGTAATTATATTAATAAATTTTAATGTACTAAATGAACGTTACCACTGTACTGACCCTTAATTTTACAATTTCTTAAAAAAATCTTTTACAGTAATACTATATACAATAATAACTGTATAACAGCGATACCTGTAATAAGTTATTACAGCTTTTCTGTTATAACTTCATTTTTCTTGTATTATCATCCGCGTCATTTTGTATTCTATTTCCATTTTATTATTCAATTGTCGGCGCGGCATTTTATATTCCATTTCTAAATACTCAATTGTCGGCGCATATATTGAACATTCATATCATACAAACAAGACATGTCCATTCACTTTCTATAACATACTTTTACTACTAACAGGCGCCATTTTCTATTTTAACCAAGCCTACTTACATTTTGAAGCTGACACGCCTCGTTTCCTCATACTCAAAATTTATTTTCCTTATAGTACTAATTCCCCACTCTTTGAGCTTACTCTAACCAAAACTCGGTAATTAGACCACACCTACAATTTCTTTCGCACTCGCAAACACATACCCCACATTATATCTCTCACTTACTCTTCCTTTACTTTATATTAATACGCGCTGAAAGAAAACTCAAGTCAGAGGGGGGTGCAAAACCTACTCTGCCTCTCGGGAAAGTTTGCTCACCCACAAACTATCTAGAATATCTGTTGCTATACTACTGCCATTGTTTATCATTTTTCTGTTTAATAATACACAACACAGTCATATCAATGGGATACTCAAGATAAACGAGCAACTTGTAATATAGCATTATAGGCGCAAGAAACTTGACGAGTATAAAAAAAATCGTTATAGCCGTTTTCGAGAAAATTTCAAAATACCTAAAAGTTACAAGAATAAAATGGCACTACCAGTCATTCAATTTTAACAAAATTCTTACTAGGAAGTGTCAAGGTAGCAATAAACATATATATAAAAGTTCACTTTTCTACGACGTTTGGTTTTCGAGTATCATTGACCACATACGTAACACACACAAACACACGCGATTGCCCACACCTACGCATGCACACACGTATACGCACACACAGATAGACACAAACACATACACAAACAGAAACACAAACACAAACGCAAACACACATACATCCACACAAACACACGCACACGCAAGCACGAATGCACGCACGCATGCAGTGACGCACGCACACTCGTTCCCTCGTACGCGTGCATGCACGTAAGCACGCGCACATGCGCGCACCCCCGCACACGGTCGTGCGCACGCACGCTGGGGCTCACGCATACAAACACATACACAAACAGAAACACAAACACAAACCCAAACACACACACACACCCGCACACGTACGCATGCACGCATGGTCGCGCGCACGCACTCACATACTCACGCACGGACGGACGGGCGCACGCGCGCTGGCGCACACGCAAGCACGCACGCACACACCCATGCGAACACAGACGGGCGGGCGGGCTGGCGGACGGGCGGACGAACGGAGGAACGGACGCACGCGCGCATACACGCTGGCATGCACGCACGCAAGCATGCACGCGCGCGCACGCGCGATATTCATTGTAGTTGGCAATTTTTCGACTGCTCGAAACATTGTTGATGGAAATATACAACATTCCAAAATGACCTAATATAGTAACAAAAATCTGGTGTGAGACAACACAACGACTTTCCCTTATTAATTTTAATTTTAATTTGAATTTATTGACGTTAGTTACTTTCCTATACACCAAAATTGTACCGTCTAAAATTAATTTAAAAGCATAAACCATTCATCTATGTATAATTTCCTTTACACATGTAGTATGAGCTTTATAATTGAATTTTTTGCTTATTTAAAGCAAAAATAATTTATAGATTTAAATAAAACGAACTAAGTATGTAAATAATGCACATAACATATTAATGTATGAATTTATTTTTTTATTGGGGACGACAATTGGAACGGGCACCCATCCCAATTACGCGCACTCGCTCCAACGCACGAATTCACGCACGCACTTAGGCGCGCATGCGCACGGGCTCACCTGCACGCGCACCGGCATGCGTTCACGTACACACGCACCCACTCACGCACGCACACTCACGTGCGCACGCGCACCGGCACGCGTACGCGCAAGCGCACCCGCACGAGCGCACGTGTACACGCGCACACGCGTAGACGCGCACACCTATAAACGCGCAGATGCGCGCGCGCACACACACACACACACACACACACACACACACACACACACACACACACACA